>VDFB02000002.1:145615749-145801889 GCA_007258455.2 Sequoia sempervirens | reverse complement strand
TCTCCCACTCCCCCACTCTCTCTATCAAGTCTCTTCCTCCTACCCCCTCTCCCTCTCTCCCCTCTACCCTTAACCCTTGTGCACCCCCTACCCTTTATCTCTCTCCCACTTCCCCCCTCTCTCTCTCAAGTCTCTCACTCCTACCCCCTCTCCCCCTCTCCCCTCTACCCTTAACCCTTAAACCCTAAACCCTTGTACACCCCTACCCTTTATCTCTCTCCCACTCCCCCCTCTCTCTCTTGAAAGTCTCTCCCTCCTACCCACTCTCCCTCTCGAGCTCCCCTACCCTTAACCCTTAAACCCTAGCACCCCCTACCCTTTATCTCTCTCCCACTCCCCCCCCTCTCTCTCTGAAGTATCTCCCTCCTACCAAGGATTAAATTTGATGGTTGACTTTGCCTGTCAACAAATTTTTTAATGATGGTTATCTATTCAAGGGTGCCCTTAAAACATTATGATATACCTTAGTGTATGTAAAATTATATATAAATCAAACATATATATCATTATAATTCTATATAAATTTTGACAGTCTATCCAAAATATCTCCTTTTATCTGATACAATCTTAAAATTTTGATTGTATTCTATGGAAAAAATCTCTAAATACGGTCATATGGCCATCAAATTTAAGTCTTGTCGCCTACCCCCACTCCCTCCATATCTTTCTCTCAAGTCATCATTTAAAAAGAATATAATTAATATTTATATTACTATTAAAAATTAATCTTTAAAAAAAGGTGTTCGACCGAACATCTTTAGAATGTTTAGTCGAACCTATTTGAAATTAATTTTTTTATTCTATGTTTTGTGGGTTCGGTCGAATATGGGTTCAGTCGAACCCCTATTCGACCGAATAGTATTTTTTTGTTCGACCGAACCCACATTTTTTCACCCTCACCCCCTAAGGCACCAAAATTGCTAAGAATTTTGCACTTCGAAGCTCGATTTGAGAATGAAAATGGAGGAGATCTCAAAAGCCCAACTAGTATCAGGTTCCCCTCAAAATAAGCTATCCAACGAATATAATTTTAATATGATTTGATTATATTATCTATCTGTTTTTTAAGTTTTATTAAATATGGGTTTTTCACTGAAAACAAAACTCTCTATTTTGCACAAGTGGAAAAATAGAAGATTATCAAAAAAAAAATTAAAAATATGAGTACACCAGATATTGGAGTCCTTGATCCAACAAAAAAATAAATCAATACATACAGTAAAAGTTATGCATTATACGGTCGTGTTATGTCTGAATTGTAATTGATTTGACTTTGAAACTTGATTAAAGAAAAAATATTCAATAAAAAACTATCTAACCAAGTGGAAGCACTAGATATCGGAGTTAAAAATATAAATTTGAAAGAATTGGAATTTCATCTTTCAAGGAAAAAAAGTTATACGTTATATGGTGTGCGTCACTTTTTAAAAATGTTGTTTTTTAAAAAAAACCAATTTTCGTGGGAGATGGAAAAAAAGGTGCAATCTAATTCTAAAAGAATTGAAAAAATATATTTTTAGAATCTACAGACAAAATGTGACAAGACTCTAGTTTGCATCATCTTCAAATTCCTCACGGTTTAATCGCTATAGGTCCCCAAATGTGAAGATTTAGTTTTAAAAAAAAATTAGTGTCCAGTTTGGCCAAAAATTGTAAACCACTATTGTGGGATCACCCTAATGAAAAATGATTCTTCTCTTAAAACTCTTGAAAAGAAGCAGACCAAAGTGAATAGAATAGATAATGTATTGACTAACGAGATTGTTCTCGCACTTGAAAACTTGACGAAGGAGCATCGTATAGTATGTGCAATGGGAAAATGTCAATGCAAAAGTGGATAAAGTTAATAACTTTTGTATTCCATATGAATTTATGCAAGAAAAGAAAGTGAGAGATGATGCTATAAGTGGATTTGAACAAATGAAGTCAAAGATTTAACTTAAGAATGCCATGGAACAAATACAATTCGAAATAAATGGTAATGAAAAGGAAAAATAAGATCTTAGAGCAGAAAAAGAGAATTAGTTGGTTGGAGACATGAAAGCCCTATGCGAGAAGGTAGAAAAGTTTGGTAAATAACTTATCAAACATAAAAATCTGTAACATTCTATAATCAGAAAGACACTCTCAAAGCCAAGCAAAGAGCCATTGCAAAGCTACACAAAAGTATTGAAGACAGTTTAAGCTCTATCAAAAAATGGATGGTGTTGTCCTAAGGGCTGGTGAGGAAGCAATTGCCCCAAAACTACAAATAAAAGATATGAAATAGACGCATGTAGAAGCTCATGAAAAGGAATGTTAGGGGGTGATAACATGTAACAACAATGGGGATGAGAAAAAATCTAATTTGTTAACTTGTAGATGCAAAAGCAATAGTTGGAACTGTTGAAAGTGAAGTAAAACAACATAAACACTACAATTAACCACTTGGAAAAGAAATGAAAAGATTAAATGAAAATTTTATCATAAAAAAAAAAGGAGTTTAATTATTGACCAGTGTTGACACCCAAGTGCAATATAAAAGACACAAAGTTGAGAAAATAAACACAACAATGGAATGTGTGATTTTCAAGACATTCATACTATTTTGTAACATTATATGTTGCAACACCGTAAGTGTTAAAAAACAAGCAACCCATTGTGATACAACCCTTTACATTTAAACAAGGAGATTCAAATAACTAAAAACTACCATCGTGTTTTCCAAATTACAATTATTTTGTGCACCTTTTTTTTTTCTTTCAATTATACGAAATTTGAACACAACAATGGAATGTGTAATTTTCACGACATTCATATTGTTTTGTAATATTCCATGTTGCAAAATTGTAGGTGTTAAGAAGAAAGCAACCCATCGTGAGACAACCCTTTAAATTTAAACAAGGAGATTCAAATAACTGAAAACCACCATTGTGTTTTTCAAATTACAATTATTTTGTGCACTTTTTTTTTCACTCATGCGAAATTTAAACAAAACAATAGAATGTGTGATTTTCAAGACATTCATACTATTGTGTAACATTCCATGTTGCAACACCGTAGGTGTTAAGAAGTAACCAACCCACCATGAGACAACCCTTTACATTTAAACAAGGAGATTCAAATAATTGAAAAACCACCATTGTATTTTCCAAATTATAATTATTTTGTGCACTTCTTTTTTTCAATCATGCAAATTTAAACACAATAATGGAATGTGTGATTTTCACGACATTCATACTATTTTTTAACATTCCATGTTGCAAAACCATAGGTGTTAAGAAGCAAACAACCCACCGGGAGACAACTCTTTACATTTAAACAAGGAGATTCAAATAACTGAAAACCATCATTGAGTTTTCCAAATTACAATTATTTTGTGCACTTTATTTTCCAATCATGTGAAATTTAAACACAATGGAATGTGTGATTTTCAAGACATTCACACTGTTTTGTAACATTCCATGTTGCAAAATTGCAGGTGTTAAGAAGTAAGCAACCCATCGTGAGACAACCCTTTACATTTAAACAAGGAGATTCAAATAACTGAAAACCACCATTGTGTTTTCCAAATTACAATTATTTTGTGCATTTTTTTTTTCAATCATGTGAAATTTAAACACAACAATGGAATGTGTGATTTTCAAGACATTCATACTATTTTGTAACATTCCATGTTGCAAAATTGTAGGTGTTAAGAAGCAAGCAACAAACCATAGCATAACCCTTTACATTTAAGGAAGGAGATTCAAATAACTGAAAACTCGCATTGTGTTTTCCAAATTACAATGATTTTGTGCACTTTTTTTTTTCAGTCATGCAAAATTTAAATACAACAATGGAATGTGTGATTTTCAAGAAATTCATACTATTTTGTAAAACTCAATGTTGCAAAACCCTAGGTGTTAAGAAGCAAGCAACCCATTGTGAGGCAACCTTTTACATTTAAACAAGGAGATTCAAATAACTGAAAACCCACATTGTGTTTTTCAAAATATAATTATTTTGTGCACTTTTTTTTCAATCATCTGAAATTTAAACACAACAATGGAAGGTGTGATTTTGAAGACATTCATATTGTTTTGTAACATTCCATGTTGCAAAACCGTACGTGTTAAGAAGCAAGCAACCCATTGTGAGACAACCTTTTACATTTAAGTTACAAGGAGATTCAAATAATTGAAAACCCACATTGTGTTTCCCAAATTACTAATTACATGGTGTTGTAAACCCTCTACAACCCAATTGGTTAGCACCCCTCACCTCGATTTGGTCGGTTTTGTGTTTTCACCCTTCTTTCTCCAAACCAAAAACGCACACGTTAGTTCGCCTCCAATTTTCCCACTCCAGAAAAAAGCTTTGAAAATGGAACTTCAGTGGCATGCCACAGGACCTAGTTTTATCGGCTGATAGGACATGGGAAAATTGTCTTGATCACATCGTTAACTCCTATCTACTATTTCCTGGGCGTCTGGTCCCATCTGCTGGTTTCATCACTTCTATCTCTCGTCTAACAGGTCCTGCACTACACCGTCTCATCATGTTATGTGTGTTTCCATATATATTGTTATGTATGTTTTTATGTGTTTTTGTATGTACATAGATGCGTTCTGTCTACAAATTAGCCACCGTCTACTTTAAGATGCAAGTGCTAATTGATATATTTTTTTAAAGATCCAAACATTTTGTGTAGTTGGTGTACTTTCCGTAACTCCTCTACCAGTCACGAAAAGTTTAAAAAGATTAAAGCATTGTACGACACACAAAATCAACGCGTGAATGTCTCTTGCGTGTCACTAGGCTAATTATTCGTTTCCTTGAAGAAAAATAAATGCTACTTTAGGTGAAAACGAAATGTTTGACATTGTCTAAAGACTGAAAGCGCGCGAAATGTAGGTAAATGCTTAGCTTTCATTATTTGTTAAATGCTACTAGCCTACTACAAAGCAAATTTTCACACCACACCACACGGCACTCAATAATTTTAAACTTTATCGTTTCATTACCAGCCGCTAATCATTCGGGTATAATAAGTTAAGGAAGATTATTTTAGATGTTGACCAAAAATTAATATTTATGAATGAAGTGATTGGCTGAAGATTAATTACAAATCTCTTATTTAGCATTACTAAAATCTCCACTCTCACCTATTTATTGCATGCTAACTTTCCTCCCATTTTCTTCCGTGCGATAGCACTCATTACCTAACACTTGACCAGCGTAGACGTTGTTATGGAAGTGGCCGGCAAAATCAAAAGACTTTTTGACCATTGCACATGGCTTCGCAGCTATTTATTAAGATTTCGGAGAGCCTACAAACAACACAGAGGCTTGGAAAGCTTTATATTTCTCGGTTGGTTGTTTCTGAGTTAGTACACATGAAAATGAAGATGAAGATGGCTTTAGTTTGTCCCCTCCTACTGTTCTTTCTCTCTGCACTACCTTGTTCTATTTCTTTCCACTCTGCTTCTCCTTCTTATTATTCTGATCAAGAAGCTCTTTTGTCTTTCAAGCGTTCACTTTCTCTCGATCCGGACAATTCTTTGCTCGATTGGTCTCCTCATCATTCCTTTTGCAACTGGACTGGTGTTGCCTGCTCTTCTCGTCACCAACGTGTGGTTTCTTTGAATCTCACAGGTATGTCTTTAGTGGGCTCCATCTCTCCTTTTCTTGGCAATCTCTCTTTTCTTAGAGTACTTGCTCTCAAGAATAACAGCTTTCATGGCCAAATTCCTTCTCAGTTAGGGAGGCTTTTTCGTCTTAGAGTACTTAGATTGTCTTTGAATAAATTGGAAGGTTCCATTCCCTCAACTCTAGCTAATTGTCATTATTTGCAACATCTCATATTGTCCTACAATCTTTTGAGCGGCAATATACCTTTCCAACTTGGTCTTCTTTCACATTTAGAGATGCTTCTTTTAGGTGTAAACCAATTAACAGGCACAATCCCACCTTCCTTAGGAAACTTGTCATCTTTAGTTGATTTGGAGTTGCTACAAAATCGACTCCATGGTGATATTCCTATTGAATTAGGTATGCTTACTCAACTCAAAATGCTTTATCTTGGCATCAACAACTTGACAGGAGTAATTCCTATTGAATTGGGTATGCTTACTCAACTTAGAGAGCTTTATCTTGAAACCAATAACTTGATAGGAGTAATTCCCAATGCACTTTCCAATTGCACTCTTCTCCAAATTTTGTTAATAGGTAACAACCAATTAACTGGCCACATTCCTTGGCAATTAGGAAGACTATCAAACTTGCAAGAACTATACTTATGGGAAAACCAACTCACTGGAGAAATCCCATCTTCCCTAGGAAATCTATCATCTTTAACTCAATTGGTGTCACAACAAAACAAACTCCATGCTGATATTCCTATTGAATTGGGTATGCTTACTCAACTTAGAATACTTCAACTTGACACCAACAACTTGATAGGAGTGATTCCTATTGCCATTTCCAATTGCACTCATCTCCAAATTTTGCAATTACATAAGAACCAATTAACTGGTCGCATTCCCTCAGAGTTTGGAAAATTGTTCCACCTTCAACGAATATTTTTATGGGATAATCATCTTGTGAGTGGAAGTAGTGGCTTGAATTTTCTATCAGCCTTATCTAATTGCTCCTCTTTAGAATATCTAGATTTATCTAGTAATTATCTTACTGGCATGTTTCCCTCTTCTATTAGCCAGCTATCAAGCCAACTCTCTGTTTTGTTGTTGTACTCCAATAAAATTGAGGGAAACATACCAAGGGGCATTGGGAACCTCACAAAGTTGGTAACATTAGATTTATCCTATAATCATTTGAATGGTTCCATTCCAATATCACTCAGTCAACTTCCAAATCTTCAAAGATTGTATTTGGATAAAAATAATTTAGATGGAAGAATTCCAGAAAGTTTTGGTCATGCAAAACAACTTGGGTTGTTAGTATTGAGTGAAAACATGATTTCAGGCCAAATTCCAAAAAGTCTTGGTGATCTTCAACAACTAAGAGATCTTGTTCTTCATCACAATCAATTGTCAGGGAAATTGCCTACTAGTTTAGGGAGATGCATCAATTTGGAAAAGGTGGACTTGGCTTACAACAAACTAGAAGGAAATATACCTCATGAATGGGCAAGTCTTACAAATATCCAATTTTATTTCAATGTTTCTAGTAATTTGTTACAAGGTTCTATTTCAGTAATGAGTAAAATGGTAATGGTCCAAGCTATAGATGTGTCTCTCAACAAATTCTCAGGAAAAATTCCAATCACACTATCAAGCTGCACAAATTTGCATTATTTAAATCTTTCTGGGAACTCATTTGATGGCCTAATACCAATATCACTCACAAATTTAAAAAATCTTGAAGATATTGATCTCTCAAGCAATAATTTGTCAGGTGCAATACCAATGGGTTTCCAAGAAATGAAAATGCTTCAACATATCAATCTCTCTTCAAATGTCTTAATGGGAGAAGTTCCAAAGGGAGGAGTTTTTGCAAGAATTGATGAGTCAGCAGTTTCAGGAAATATTGGTCTTTGCAGCAATTGGATTAATATAAAGCCATGCTCCAATTCCAGGCACACACGGTTCTTGGTCTCTAGAAAGGTGATGGTACCCGTTGTGATTGGCATTGCAATCTTCATCTTGTCTTTTATTCTATTTCTAATTTCCTATAGGAGACATACAAATCAAAATAGCCATGAACCCAACATTGGGCCTGAAATAATTTCATATGAAGAACTTGTAGATGCAACTGGTGGATTTAGCCAAACCAATTTGATAGGGGTTGGTTGTTTTGGATCTGTTTATAAAGGGATTCTCAAGAATGGTACAAATATTGCTGTTAAAGTTTTCAATTTTCCAGAAAAAAATGCCCTCCAATGTTTTGAAAGAGAATGTAATGTGTTAAAAAGAGTTAGGCACCGTAATGTGATCAAAATCATTTCAGATTGTTCTAAACTTCATTTTAAAGCATTGGTCCTTCCATTCATGTCAAATGGAAGTTTAGAGACATGGCTATATCCAGAGGGTGGAGATAAATGTAGATTAAATTTGAGTGATCGATTAAGAATAGCAAAAGAGATAGCACAAGGAATGGAATATCTACATCATCATTGCTTTGTGCAAGTCATTCATTGTGACCTAAAACCTAATAATGTGTTATTAGGAAATGATATGACTCCACATATAGCAGACTTTGGCATTACAAAAATTTTGTTTGAGAATTCAACGGATTCGTTGACTTCTACAAGTGTACTAAAGGGATCTATTGGCTACTTTGCACCAGGTATATATTTTTGCATTATTGAAATATATGTTGTCATTGATTTTTTTAATTTTCCATGATTATTACATATGGCTTGAGAATCACTAATTATTATATTGTATTGTAGAATATGGAGTGGCTGGAAAGATTTCAACAAAAGGAGATGTATATAGCTATGGAATTATACTTTTAGAATTGTTGACAAGGAGGAAACCAACAGATACCATGTTTGCAGAAGGTATTAATCTACCAAAATGGGCAAGTGTGAATTTTCCTAATAAAATTGAAGAAGTGGTGGACAACCACCTATTGAGAGATGTTAATGTGTCAGATAAAGCAATGGTATTGGAATTCCTTACTCAATTTATGGAAGTAGCATTGATTTGCACAAGGGAACTTCCACAACAACGCCCAAATATGATGGAGATAGTTGAGAGATTAAATAAAATAACAAGTGCATTTCTTGGTACTCCAAGAGATTTTCATTTTCCCATAAATATCTCACCTTTTCTTGAGAGTACAAGTGGTCCAAGAAATACAAATTCTAATATCCTTGAAAATTGTTCTACATCAACATCTTAGCTCTTCAATATGAAATTGCTAGCTATTTTTGCCCTAGTTTTTAATATATTATTTCTTATAGAAAACTACTTCTAAAAGGCCACTATATTGGTTTTGTTTATTCTAAATTATGTAAGTACACCATGTGTAATATGATCTAAAGGTTGCATTTAATTTTTAGCGAATTAAAAGGTAGACATGTTCATTGACAAGCTATACTGTAGAAAAATAGAAAGAATATTTAAAGACAAAAATATTATGAGTTTTTATTCTTGGTTTGTGTCTTCATTCTTCTTTACAAAGGCAATACATTTTTTATATAAAAATTTAATTAAATGAGATATTATTAGGTCTATTCTTTAGAGTGGTTTGGATAACCTTAAAATAAGACCACTATTTAAAATTTATCTTAAAGTGAGAAAAGAATATAAAAATACAAAATATCTTATTTAGATATAAAAAATGTATGGCCTCAAAAGAAAAGAGGATTTTTAAGATTTCACCATCATTAACTCATTGGAAATAGTTGTTTTCCTAAACACTCTATAGAGATCTAATTAGGGATAAATCATTTTATTTTAAAATATAAAATTTTGACAATATGTCTCTTGACTAGTTAAAATTTGCCTTAAAATAGGATCCTTTGTATTGAAATATTATAGATCCAACTTTGAAGAATGAGAACTCTATTGTATTTCCAAGTCTTCCCATTAATATAGGTGCTAAGTTCATCAGAAAATCATGACATTGAATAAACTATTTTTAGATCCAAATCTTTTAAAAAGTAATATATATTAAAATTGGGTGGTACATTTCTAATGAAAATGCAATAATGTAAATGTGACCCTTCTCTCTCATCTATTTGTTAGCTATTTTTACCTTAGTTTTTAATATATTATTTCTTGTAGAAAACTACTTTTATAAAATCACTATATGGGTTTTGTTTATAGTGAATTATCTAAGTACACCATGTGTAATGTTGGGAGAATTTGAGTAAATTTAAAGGTGGCATTTGATTTCCAGCCAATTATAAGGCAGATGTATGTTCATTGACAATCTATACATGTAAAGAAATAAAAATGATATTTAGACAAAAATATTACAAGTTTTTATTCTTGCATTGTGTCTTCATTCTTCTTTACGAAGGAAATAATTTTTTTATATAAAAATTTAACTAAATGAGGAATTCTTAGGTCTATTATTTGAATAATCTTAAAATAGGACCACTATTTAAAATTTACCTTAAAGTGAGCAAAGAATATAAACATACATAAAATATCTTATTTAAATATAAATATATATATATATATATATATATATATATATATATATATATATATATATATATATATATGGGTCTCAAAAGAAATGATGATTTCTAAGATTTCGCCATCTATAACTTATTAGAAATAGTTGTTTTCTTAAACATTCTATAGAGATCTAATTAGAGATAAATCATATATAAAATTTTGGCAAACTACTTAAAATTTGCCTCAAAATAAGATCTTTTGTGTTGAAATATTATAGATCCAACTTTGAGAAATGGCAACTCTAACGTATTTCCAAGCCTTCTCATAAATAGAAGTGCTAAGTTCCTCCAAAAATCATGGCATTGAATAAACTCTTCTTTAGATCCAAATATCTAAAAAGTAATAAATTAAAATTGAGTGCTACATTTCTAATGGACATGAACATGCATAAATGTAAAAGAGACCCTTCTCACTCATGTAACTTGAAAAAAATAAAAATGAACATGTATATAATAGCTAAGAGATAACTAGTTACCCTTAGCACTTTAATTTCCACACCTAATATGACTAAGAATAATCCTATTTAGATGTAATTCTTATAATTTAGATAATTTAGAGTTGTCAAATTTTGAGATCTTAATTCTAAAGTATGAAGAAGCCAACCATAAATATTTAAAGATAAAAGATATATAATATTATCATTATAAAGGAATAAGAAATAAGGTTTACAAATGTACATATCATAGAACTGCTAAGTTTACAATAATTCTAAACTTATATGCAAATGTTTTCTTTGTTTAGAAGAATTATAAAAAAAAATAATCTTAAAATCATTTTTTAAAAATAATATTGAAATGTCATGTTAGATAAAATATTCATTTTTTACAAGAAAACATAAATAGGTAAATTCCTTGCTAGAGAGAAGCACTAGTAATTAGATGCAAAAAAAATTAATCTAAAATATCTAGGCTATGCAAATTAAGCGAAAAGAAGCATCCACAATTATAGGAAAGGGCAGATCGAAATCCACAGCCTATAACTGCAACATCCACAATGATAGGAAAAGGTGGATTGAAAGCCATAGCCTATAACTCAGAAGTGGATTAACCATGGGAATCAAAATATAGATTGGGGCAAAGGCAGAGGTAGCATTGGTAGGAGCTAGCACTAGGTCAAGTTGATTTGGTTCTAGCAAGTGGATCCCTTGGCAAAGGCACCATCCAATCTATATCCTCCCACCTCAGGCAACTACATCGACCATATATTCCTTACCCACCGACCATATTCACCAACCCCACTGAGGGGGGTGGGTGGGAGGATATAGAGATGGGTCTTGGATGGTGGGGTCTTGTAGCAAGCTAGAAGGGAACTATTAAATATTGAATTATTATAAAATTGACTAATATTGTGACTTTATAGAAAGACCATTCTTCATTTTACTTTATAAGTTAATTAAATTGTTGGTTTTCTAATTAATATTTTAAACATATTTCATACTTTTAGATTATAGCACTAGTAGAGTTAGAAAACTAATTTCATCTACAAAAATAGCATTACAAATGGGAGTGGAAGGATGGAATTATCCACAAGTGCACCATTATACAAGTTGATATTTGTTGGTTATTTCACTCGACATCACCAATAATCCCTAAAATAACACATCCCATTGTTAAAATTATGGAATTGATTGGAGTCCCTCACAACAATTTCTTGTGAAGAAATCTTGGAGATAAATTTGGTATTAGAATGGCAATTAGTACACACTCAAAGGTTTTTGACAATATATATAGTTGTTCTTTGGTATGTGTTAAGATTTCCAAAAACGATGGTAATATTCTCACTATGGTGGTCAAGAATATGATCCTTTTTCTCTTCTTCCACAACATGAAGCACAACTTTTTTGTCAAATATATGACTTGCCTCAATTAGTTGTACATACAAGTTATCTGACATGAAGCTTGTGAATGAGTTTTTATCATGGTACTTGCCTAAGGTTCATGTGAATGATTTTTTATCATGATACTTGCTCAAGGTTCCCATGAATGATTTTTCATCATGTTACTTGCCCAAGGTGCCATAAAATTGGTTTTCACCTTGGTCAATTTTTCTCTTTACTAATTTTTATTTTTTTAAATGTATTTTATATTTGATTTTTTATTGTCTTTTTTTTTTCTATTTTTTTGTATTAGGAATAGTAATACTTGAGATGCATAATGTTCATTGGCTCTTATAGCTCTTGACTATCTGTCATAGCAACTTATATGCTCCTAATCTATATTTAACAATGATGATATAAGGACCCAACCAATCAAGCTCAAATTTTCCTTTTTTCATGATCTTGGTTTGGGTTTCTCTAATTATATTTCAAGAAAAGATAACCAACTTCAAACCATCTAAATTTGATGCATTTATTATGAATTATATGTAACCTATTTTGATATTCTTGTAATTAATTTAGAGCATGGTAACTTTTCTCATTAAGAATTTTGAGCTCATGAAGGCATGCAACCTTATATTACCCACCACTAATCAAATTGCACAAGGAGATGTGTAAGAAAGGTAACTCAATCTCAATCCATAAGACAAATTTGGCACCAAAGACAAGGACATAAGGGGTTTTCTCCATGGGTGTTTGAATATTGGTTTTATAATCCCATAAGGTAGGATAAATCTAAATATGCTAATATTGACCTGGATCATTAATAACCTTTTAAATTATTCTAATAAGGTTTTATTGGATGTTTTAGCCTCACCATTACCTTGGGAGTAATAGGATGTAGAATTTTTTTGTTTCATATGAAATTTATCATAGAGGGATATGAGTTATCCATTCTTAAATGATTTATTATTATTAATAATGATGGTCGAAGGGGTTTCATTAACAAAATGTGATTTAGAATAAACTTAAAGATTTGGATACCAATTACATAAACAAGAGGAATCAATTAAAACCACTTAGTGAAATGTGTAGTAGTGGTGATGATGTATTTTTGGATATTTAAGGAAGAAAGGTTAATATTAACAATGAGATTAAACCCCCATATTGATAAGGGCCATTGAATTGTAATAGGCTACAACTCTTGAGAAGATGCATCAATGTGAGCTCACCATGTTTTTGAAAAGATACACATTTTTTAGCATACTAATAGGCATCATTTTCCATGTTAGTCCAATAATATCTTTTTCAAGAACTTTCATTGCCAATACCATGCCACTAGTGTGCACTTTGTAAATACCATTTTGGGCTTCCTTGATAGCCAAGGTGGAATCATCTAGGTTTAAACAACATATTGGATTCCTATCATAGACTATATGAAACAAGGTGCTACTAATGAAAGTAAAATTGTTAGAAGTTTGAAATAGATTGAATAAGTTCCCAAGGAATTTTTTAAGAGGAAATCAAAGTTACATAAACTGGAAAAACATAAGAATGCAAACTAGGACTCTGAGAGATTATGTAATGCCGATGTGACAATATTGCATTAAGAGCTTCCAAGCTAAAAATATACAATGCAAATATGCATAAAAGATTGCAAGAAGATGCAAATAAAAGCTAGGTAGTGAGTTTATATAGAACTAAGGAGAGGATGTAGGTGGCAAATCCAACCAATAGGTATCAACCACAAAAAGTGGAGATGGACTACCAAAAGTGGAAAGTGGTTCCACCCTTTAAGGGGACACCACACACTTATCTCCTAGTAATAAACTCACTTTATTATCCTTAACAAGATTAAATAAGTGTAGGAAAAACCTAGGACTAAGGGAAAATAAATTAACCTACTAGGAAAATAAAAACCTACAACAACAAAAATGGGGGTCATGTTAGATTAATATTTATATTAGTTACAAGATAAGTTTAATAAGGTTTTTCATGAAGATATGTGCAAATATTATAATTCTAGGTGGATTTACGACCAACAATTTCATATACCATGTCAAATTTTGGTATGTCATATGTTGGGATTAACTACTACTCAATAAAAAACTAATATCATTGATTATTTGCATATATTATTATAAGATAATTGATGGTAACCATAACATCTATGAATTTTTTATTGATATGGGGAACTTTCTTAAACTAAATATTAGTGAAATATTTCTTTAAATTGTCATCCATTTATTTGTATGGGATGATTTTTTCATCTTTTGTGTGATACTTATCATTAACTTGTTTGATTATCAACTAAGAATCACCATAGACTAAAAATTTCTTAATCTTCCATTATATTCAAACTTGAGATGAGTGCTTCATAATATAGTATGTTGTCTGTATGAGGCAATCTAATTTTGAATTATTTTTATAGGAGATCATCTTATGGTGTGAGAAATAGGATTCCATCCCTTGAGTCATGAGAGGTGAAGGAGCCATCTAAATATAGTTTCTATTATAGAAATTCCTCAAGAGAAAGAAAAATCATCTAGGAAACCTAAAGTTAAAGACCGTCGATGATCTAATAAAGTTGATTCTACTAGATGATCTATAAGAGCTTATACCTTGATTACATTTTTATTTATGTACTCAGTTTCAAATTCATTGAGCAACATGATTCACTTATACATTCTTCCTATAAGATCTATTTTAGATGGGTGATATTTAAGAGGATCAATTTTAGTAATAAGTTATGTTTTGTTATTGACTATGTAGTGTAGTATCTTTCAAGATAAAAATATTATAGCTAAGAATGATTTTTCCATGGGAGTTTAGGTGAGTTTGTGAGTGACAAAAGTAAATTTTATGTAATAGAAAAATATTTATTTTCCTTGGTCATCATACAAAGCCAAGAGGGATCATATGGTGATTTGAGTAGCTAAAATGTATAAAAAAAATGTTATACTTGGAGAAAGTGAAATGAGTATTGGGGGATTTATAAGATACTATTTAATACCATCAAAGGAATCTTGATATTGCTTATCCCAATGGAATATTATGTTTATTTTCAATAATTATGAGAATGGTTGTCACTTTCTAATGAGCTATGAGGTAAATCTAAAAAATAGCTTGGATATTAAGCTTTATAGACTACAAAACTATTTAATATTTCTAGGAAGGGGAATCTCTATGATGGATTTAAGTTTAGGTGGATCCACTTCAACACATCATTTATATATAATGAAATCTAGTAGTTTTCTAGATGTGATATCAAAGAAAAAATTTATTTATTGAGGTGAACATTATATTATCTTAATCTATTAAAACTCTATTGAAGAATAACAAGATGTTCAACTATAGTCTTTTACTTACCTAATATGTAATCAATACAATCTTCAACAATATCATTGATCATGCCATGAAATATTATTATTATATGACTTTGATAGGTTACACCAACATTATTCAAGCCAAAATGAATGATTTAATAACAAAAGGTATAGAGGTTGTTTTGTGAATTGGTATTCAAGTGTAATGAAGATATAATTATGTCTAGAGAAATTATCCATGAGAGAGGGTATTTCATTCACTACTATTAAATTAATGATCATTATGATATTCGGTAGGGGAAAGTCACCATTGGGGCTGAAAAGATGAAAAATAGGGGTGCATCAAAATGGAATGGGAAAATGGGGTTATGATGGACCTATTCTTCCTCAATTCATTAGGAGATGAGATCCCCACAAAGAATTGACTAACTACCCTTAGGAGAATCAATTCAATGGAGGAATCTTCAAATTTCCTTTTTGTGTCAAGATGGGGTTCTTGGTCAAACAACACTTTGGGGAGAAAGATTAAAAATAGTAAATCAACTCCAAAATACAATATAACACTTGGAACAACAAGGTTAAGCTCAATACTGACAAAACCAAAAAACAAAATGTAGATCAGAGAAGGGAAGAAGCATGTGTACCAGTCACCAAAAGTCAATTTATGAAGTTGATTTGGGACTCATTCACCCAAGGGTGAATGGGTCCTAAGTTAGGGTTTGTCTACAAATTTTGGGAGCCTTTGCTACAAATCTGAATCTTCCAATTTATCTAGGTTTCAGGTTCGAAAAGTTAGAAATAAATTTTGTAAGTGAGTTTCCATGAGATGCCAACTTTCATGATGACTTTTGCAACTTTGAAAAAAAATTCAATTTTGCTCTTAAAGAGCTCTTCAATATTTCTTCCACCTAAATCTACAATCACAAATCAAGAAGGATTTTTTTTTGTTTTTGGTGAATAGGGGTTTTCCTTGGTCAAGCCTCGTTTTGGTAATCAAACCTTGAAATGAAATAAAATATGAAAAAGGGAATGAAGAATGAATAAAGTAATGTTACCACTCAACAAAACCTTGCATAAACCTTGGAATGGAATTGATTCAATGGATGTGGATCTTGAACCTTGAATCTTGCTTGAAATAATGGCTTTGAATGCTTGAATGGATCATGAAACCTACATCACCATATTGCTCCAATAACATGCATGATGCAATAAGACTTTGACATGACAATTGGATCTTGATTGCTACAATAAAACTTCAGTAAATCTGCTCTTGAATGCCTTGAATTTCTCTTGAAATGTTCTTGATGTCTCATAAAAGTTCTAGATGAAACATAGTGAAATAACCTTACATTTATAGATATGTATCCTTAATTTCTTAAAATTCAAATAACACAAGACAACATCTGAATATAGATTTGAAAACATTAAAATACTGCCAAAAACATAATTTAAATTTAGGTCCTATGTCTGAGGGAGGACCCATTCGCCCATGGGTGAATGGATCCTAGGTCCCTAAACCTAGGACACACATTTCTCAAAGAGAAGTGTTATGTTAAGGCATTAATGAATGCTAGGTTTCCTCTTCAAAAAATGTAATTAAATAAGCTTGATAAATGAATTAAGGGTCCAATTAAGGAAAATTAAGCTCAATTAATTAAAGAATCCCTAAATAAGTGACAAAGTATAAATAAATACATTTTACAACACTAAAAATAAGGCACAATTAAGTCCAAATTAACTAGGAGGGCCCAAACAAGTGTGAAAATGTAAAGGGGATACATTTTTCTACATTACATTTAGCCCCCACTTTAGTGAGAGGATGACCTTGTGTCAAACTCACACTAAAGTAGACATTCAAAACATATGTATACAACAACAAAAATATTACTCAATCATACAATTCCAAAGACTAAAATAAAAAGTAAAAAAAAAGGTAGATCAAGCCTCGACTATCCAACATGATGTACAACACGCTTCAGTTGTTTGTCCAAAAAAAGGGTGGATCAAGCCTTAATTGTACAATGCGATGTGGAACACATCTCAATTGTTTTTCCAAAAATGTTCACAAGTGGAATACAATGTCCACTATGCAAACAACAAAACACGCTCACTTTGAGTTAATGGAACCTCCAGTCGTCCACTAGGTGAGCCCCAAAAAATTAGCTAAGTGAGAAATTCATGCCAGGTCTACATGATCTCACCGTACAATGAGAAATTCATGCTAGGTCTATAGGCTCTCATCATACTAACCATACCAAAGCTATCCCTCTGATAACTCTGATAAGGCACCACAAAAATATAAACTTCAAGCTTCATAAGGTTAAAAAGTTGTATTATGCTAAACACTTATGAATAAAATACAAATAAAGTTTGTTCAAAGGGATTTTTTGTAGTTCATGTAAGGTATCCTCTTAGGGAACATCATGCCTAATAAATACAAGAGAGGACAAGTCAAGGATAAAAGATTCACAACTTAGGGAATGCAATGTGTAACATCTGCAATAAGAGGAAAGTTGTATGCTAGAAAATATCATGCTCTTGGAGGACATCAAACCCAATGAAACCACCAAGAAAAAGCTACATCACAAGAAGAAATAAAATTGCATAATGAAACATATGGAATGCAAAAAAATTCAAAAATAATGATGCCAATGTATGCCCCCACTTTAAAGTAGCCAACAATCAATGCTAAAAAATAAAGGATACATGAGAGCTTATTCGGAAATCCCTATTCCAAGTCATATGTTTCCAAATGAAGCTGCGTCATGAAAAAGAAAGAGGGATTTCCCCCAAAATGAAATCCCAAAAATCACATAAGGGATCTACGGATTCAAGGTCAGTATGTCTTTGCTACAATGTTGCTATGGAGCTCAAAAACATCAACATTCCCAAAATACTCATAGAACTAGAAGAATGACACATAGAGAGAAAAAAAAAAGAAAATATTTTGGGTCAACATGGAAGAGACCTGAATGTCTTGATGCCTTGCATCATCCCCAAAAGGAAAACACAAGACAAAAAAAAAGATAAAAGTTTACGACATATGGAAGAATGTAGATACTAATAAAGGAACACACATGAATAAATACAACAAACAAAACAATATGGGGTATCACACTATGCACATGAAATCACACAAAGAACATGTCAAAGAAAATAAAAACAAGACTAGTAAGGCACATGTGAGTCAACCTATAACAGGTCATCCGCATCCCAATCTTGTTTAGTTTATGTGGAAGGTGGACAACTAGCTAAAGGGACAACATCAAGTGCCAAAATAGGACAAGCACCAAGTTCAACACTCTTGTTAGGAGGATCATCATTTAAGCTCATAAAAGATGAAAACAATGAATTTAACTCATTATGCACTTGTTCATCAATCTTAGCAGTTTCATTATCATCATCCAAGTTTATCATAATAGGTCTAATGATAATATCCATAGAAGTTTGTAACTTATGTTGTGGAAAAGGTGAAGGATTGTCATACATTTCTTGAGACAAGTTTGGATTCTGATTTTCTATGTTATTCTTTTCTTCTTTTCTTGTAACGAACAAGAAATAGCATGCCATCTACACCTATGTTCTCTAGCATTTCAATTTCTTTTTATTCAATTTTCAAGTTGTGATTGTGTAGGAGCGGGTTTGTCAACCATATGTTTCTTTTCTTCCCTTAAGGGAGGAATGAAAGGAACCGTGGGATGTTGTTCAAGCACTTTCTCTTTAGCTTTGTAAACTTGTTTGACTTTAGGAGGCACAATAGGATTTGTTTGTTTATCTCATAGTCTCTTATAGGAAATAGGGAGAGGATTTTTCATAGGCTGGTCTTGGTTACTTGAAAGGGATTTTGGTTCAATCATGTTTTCATCTAGGATAGGAGGCTCAATCATGGGTTGAGGCATATTGATAAGAGATAATTCTACCATGTGATTTGCCTTAAACTTTTGATAGGATTTGAAAAATAATTCTTCATGGGGTCGAATAGGTTCAATAGGCTCAGGCCAAAAGAAACCCAATGAGAAATTCCCATGGGAATACATAGGATTAAAGCCACTATGATGCACAGTAAATATTTCATTTCCAAATAGAAACTTTAAACATTTATGCATAGTCAATGGGATTACATTCATGGAGTGAAGCCATGGATAGCCTAACTTCACATGAAAATGGTGCAAAGTCGAGATGATGGTGAACGAGACAATGCTTTTGATCCAAAATTTAGGGGTAGGATTATTGAGACTATCATAGGGAAAGCATAAACATTATAAGTTTTGATCCATGCTTTTGGTTTTTCACATTTACCTTGATAAAGGTCATGCACAAATAGAAATTCTTTAGTGATCACATTTTCTACACCGACGAGATCAATTAATATCCCATTGATAGGCTTTTCATTTATTATTCCATCTATGTAAAGAGGACCATCGAGTGCATGTTTAAGTATGTCTTGTAGTGAGAAAGCAATGCCAAGCAACATTTTATTTATGCCCTTACAAGGTTTTTTGAATGAACAAGAAAAATAAGAGGGGGGTGAATCAGTTGTAGAAAATTAAAACATCTAAACCCCCAATAGTAATCAAATCCAGATGCATTCAATAAACCCTTATTTTGTTAAAGTGATTAAACATGAAATGCAGATAATGAAAAATGAAATAACAACATACACAAGAGAACACCAAATTTATGTGGAAAACCCAATGAGGGAAAAACCACAGTGAGGATTAGCTCACAATATAAGTAATTGCAAAACTGGTATAAGGGCTTACAGCCAGAATAGGACACACTATCCAAAAAGGCTCACATCTAGGGCTCACTACCATATAAAGAAATACAAGAAGATAGAAGAGACTTGTTACATAGAGAAAAACTTATCAATGCAACAAGGAATCCGCCACAAATGCTCCAACACTTTCGCATCCTTGCATGAAAGATTTCAGACACCTTCAACTCACTACTTTCAAGAATCCAACACTTGAAATTCACACTCCTCTACTCAAATTTGCATCATACAAATCACTTTCATCGATCTCGCATCTATCTTGCTTCTCTCTTACATCTCATATCATTACTCTTATATATATCAACCTCAACCTCAAAAACCTTCTCTAAGGTTGGCAACTATCTATTACACTTACAAATTCAAACTAGGTCAACACCTAAACATTCCCACGGTGGATGGGAATGAAGGTGACCCATATAAATCCTTAATTAGGACCCAAATAGATTCCAACACATCTCAATATTATTTCATAAACTTCACATGTAGTGCTGACACAAGGTCAGCCAATACCTATACCAAACACCATAAACATTAAGTACACACTTCCTCAAATCAATCTAAAACTTTTGGATAGTAAAATTCACTTAAACATGATCTAGAATAATCTTCTAACCACCTGACATCCATCAAACACTTCATAAAAACTTGCATCATACAAATACTTCATCTCAAGAAAACTGGTAAACCTTATTCACACATTGGTGCATAAAATACACATTGTTCTATACCAAATCAAGTAAAACCTTGAATTATAAAAGATAAAAACATTATATGCAACTTCCAAAATTCACACAACCTGAAGCCAAACTACAGAGAAATGCAAAGAAAATGAATTTCTCCTAGACCACAAAAAACATCATTAAAAAACCTGTTCCCACACTGGTGAAAATATTTCACTTTGTACAATGATTCAGAAACCAAAATTCAAAATATAGAAACCTCTAAAGACCTTGAACAACATATCATATCTACACAGGTATATCCTCAACACAGAAGAAACATGAAGCATATCCTGGAGCACATTCTAAACACTTGCACAACACTATTTTCTTTGTTTATCAAATTTTCTCAAAAGCACTTGGAATCCAAGTGTTGGATGATGTGGTTGTCATTGATGTCAACACTATTAGCACTATTGTATTGAAGGATGTATATGTGGAGAATATTGAGAAAATTGTTGAAGGAAGAGTTGCATTTTTCTAGTGGAACAGTGAAGGTCATGAAGGTGTCTTGATCCATACATTGAAGATCAACTGATATGGACTAAAGGGTTTATTGTTGAGAGTATATAGTTTATCCATTGAAAGTTTTAGAGGTCCTCGTGAAGTTTTGATCGTGTTATGAACAGTTGTGTTCTAACAGTGTTTCTGTGGTTTCTGTCAGTACTCCTAATTGAACTTTATGTGATTCTAGTAATCTCAATTGTTGCAAATTCCTCTCTATTAGTTCTTGTTTCTTATGGATGCTTCTAGATCATTCTCTATCCTTGTTGTGCATCTACGTTGATCGATGTGCTCGTGGTCAAATATTTTTCTCATGTGTGTTTGATTTTTCATGTTCTTGGCCGACATGATGGTTGTAACATGTTGTAGATCCTTGGAGATTTAAATTTGAATGTTTGGCACGCTTGAGGATATTGTTTTGGGTCACATCATAATATTGGCTGATGGTGTTTGATTCACATTAAAAATTTATTTATAAATTTTGGGGCCAACATTGTAAATATGTTTTATATTTTGGTCGACGAAGTTGTTGATGTAAATCTAGGTTGCAGATATATAAGAATGGTTGTTTGAGAACAGTTATAGCGTGAGTGAAGTAAAGAAAGTCCAGAGAAGAGAAAGTGTGTGAATATTGATTTATTCATTCGATTGAAGAACATAGTGTGAAGAAGTGTTTCTGTGCTTAACTGGAACTATAATCAGGCTTCTGCATAAGCTATTTTCTCATTTCATACCCTATGGATCTAATCTGAATTGCTTTGTAGTGTTGCGCAATGAACCCTTTTGTATTTGAGTAGCGAACTCTAGGAAGTGTGCCTAAATGCATGTGCATTCCCATTATTTTTCATTATACTTTTAACAAGGTATAATGTTGTGGACTAACATCCACTATGGTTTTTCCCCTAATAGGGTTTCCACATAAAAATATTGGTGTTCTTTGTGCTTCTGATGTGTTGATTGTTCATGATTTATTGTTCATTCATCAGATCTGAGATTACGTTAATTTTGAAAATTTTAAATATTATGTGACAACTAAGTCACCCCCCTCTTAGTTGTCTATCCTTGTTTTTCCAACAATTGGTATCAAAGCAGGTTCCTCTGAAGAAGTTTAAAAGCTTGGGGTGATCCAAGATGGCATCATACAAGGATAGTCCTAGATTCGATGGAACAAACTACTCATTGTGGAAAGCCAAGATGGGGTGTCATTTGAGGTGTATTGGTGAACCCTACTGAAAGATTACAAAGAATCCATAAGTTATTCCTTAGAATGGTCCTTCCATTACTAATGAGATTAAAGAAGCTGAGAATAATATTAGGGCTATTGAAGCTTTGCTAAGTGCTTTGATAGATTCATAAATGGCAAATGTGATAGGTCTGAAGAAAGCTCATGAGATTTGGATGAAGCTAGAAACTTTGTAGGAAGGAGATGTGCATGTGAAGATGGATAAGCTATAGATTTTGAAAGGAAAGTATGAAAATTTGAAGATGGGTGAAGATGAAAATATTTCCTCTTTATGCAAAGAGTAAATGAACTTGTGATGGGTATTAGATGTGCCAGTGGTACCCTGGAAGAGGAAGAAATTGTAGGTAAAGTACTCAAATCATTGCCTCCCTCCTACAAAGCAAAGGCTCATGCTATTGAAGAATTCAGATCAGTAACAAATGCAACAAGGGATACACTGATTGGTAAACTTGCTGCCTTTGAGTTGAGTGAATTTGGTGAATCTCTTCCCAAGAATAAAATTTCATTTAAGGCTATTGTATCTAGAAGAAACAAGCAAAGATATGATCTAGGAGAGTGCTCCAGAAATTCATTCAAGTATGAGGAATAAATGAAACATCTTGAAGATGAAGAAAGAGAAGTAGAAGGGTTGGAAGCACTAATTGTGAAGAAAGAAGGAAGAGGACAAGGTGAGTATAAAGGGATGTTGCCTATTAAATGTTTCTCCTACAATAAAATAGGTCATTTTGCATCAAGGTGCCTTGAAAGAGTTCCTAGGACTAACTTAATAAATATAGATTTCAAAAGAAATGTTACTATGTTGAAGGAGTGACTGATGAAGAGTCTAATAAAGATAATGGAAATGAAGATGAATGGGTGTTCTGTGCTATCAAGGAAAATGGTCTGGTGGCTACTGAATCTGCTAAAGTTGAGAAAGCTTTTGTAGCCCAAATTGAAGAAAAAGATGAGTGGGTTATTGACAACAGATGCTCACATTGAATATGACTGGTGACAAAAGAAAAATTTTAAGTCTAGAGAAGTATGACAGTGGGGTTGTAAGATTCAGAGATAACAATGTTGGTGTGATTCATGGTAGAGGATCTATTTGTCTTGGTGGTAAGCATAACATTGATGATGTCCTTTATGTTGAAGGCTTGAAGCACAATTTGCTAAGTGTTGGACAAATGGTTGACTAGGGCTATGATCTTCAGTTCAAAGGTGAAAGATGTAGGTACTTGGAAGTTCTGGAAATGTAATTGCTTTAGGTAAGAAGACAAAAGGTAATATTTTCACCTAAATGCTGCTAGTGAAAGTTGTTTAATTGCTCAAGTAGATGAAATCTAGTTATGGCATAGGAGGTTGTGTCATGTGAATTTTGATAACATTGTCAAAATAAAGTTCCACTCAAGCAATAAGAGATCTACCTAAGCTAGTGAAGCCTTCTAACACAATTTGCAAGGAATTTCATATGGGAAAACAGACTATAGTTTCTTTTCAAAACAAACAACATCATTCTAATGGAATACTGGAGCTGGTACACATTGATCTATGCAATCCCTCTAGAGTTAGAAGTCTTCATGGAGATAGGTACTTTATGCTGCTTATTGATGATTACTCTAGAATGATATGGGTTGCTTTCTTAAGAGAAAAATGTGATGTATTAGATAAGTTCAAAAGTTTCAAAGCTATGGTAGAGAATGAGAAAGGTCTGAAAATAAAATGCTTAAGGTCAAACAAAGGTGGTGAGTTCACCTCCAAGGAGTTCAATTCTTTTTGTGAACAGCATGGAATCAAAAGACAGTTATCTGCTCCCGAACCCCTCAGCAAAATGGAGTTTTAGAGAGGAAGAAAAAAACAATTATGGATGCTACTAGAAAAATTATGATTGAAGGAAATGTGCCTCACATCTATTGGAGTGAAGTTGTAAGCAATACTATATACACTTTAAACTGAGTAAATGTAAATGGTAATTCTAGTAAGACTCCTTTTGAACTATGGTTTGGTTATAAGCCTACTGTTAAGTATTTCAAAATATTTGGAAGCAAATGCTACATCAAGGGAGATGAGGAAATAGGAAAGTTTGATGCAAGAAGTGATGAAGGAATATTTCTAGGCTACTCTACTAAAAGCAAGGCCTAGTAGTGCTATAACAAAAGATTAAGAAAAATGGTTGAGAGTGCAAATGTCAAAGTTGATGAGGACTCTGTTAAATAATCTAGATATTGTGGATATGATTCAGATGACCAGGAAGACAATACAAACTAAGGGAAAAGTGCTCAGACATGGAATCAACTTCAAATTGTTCCATATGTTCCGATAAAACAACTTCCATTTGTTTCAGTAAATCAAAGTAGTCGGGAAGCACTGACAAGTGCAAGTGAAAAAGAAAGAACATAAGAACCATAATTTTGAGAAATTCCTAAGGTTCCAAGGTATGTAAAGCTAAATCATTATGAAAATAAAATTATAGGAGACAAGAATAAAGGTGTGCAAAATAGAAAAAAGATTGCATAAGAGTATTACCTGACTTCCAAGATTGAGCCTAAAGATGTCAATGAAGCTTGCAATGATGAACAATGGATGGAAGCTATGAAGGAAGAACTGATGCAAATTGAAAAGAATGATACATGGATACTTGTTCCCATACCTAAAGAAAAAAATGTGATTGGTATTAAATGGGTCTTTCAGAATAAGCTGAATGAACAAGGTGAAGTGGTATGAAATAAAGCAAGACTAGTATGTAAAGGGTATTCACAAATGGAAGGTATTGATTTTGAAGAAACCTTTGCCCCCCTTGCTAGAATTGAAGCTGTAAGACTATTTCTTGCTTATGCTGCATATAATAACTATAAAGAACATGGGATGTGAAGTCATCTTTTTTGAACGGTGAGCTAGAAGAAGATGTATATATTGAACAACTAGATGGATTTCAACTGATTGATAAGGAAGACATGGTTTTTTTATTAAAGAAAGCTCTATATGGACTCAAGAAAGCCCCCAGAGCCTAGTATACTAGAATAGATAAATATTTACTAAAGCTTGGATTGAATAAAGGTATTGCTAACAACAACTTGTATTTCAAATTAGATCATGACAAAGAGTTGATTATTGAGGTCTTTGTTGATGACATTATTTTTGGAGGAGATGATAATCTATTTATGAAGTTTGTTGATGAAATGAAGAGTGAATTTGAAATGAGTATGATTGGAGATATGAAGTTATTTATGGGATTGCAAGTTACTCAGTTAGACAATGGAATTTTCATATCTCAGTCCAAATATGTGAGAGAGTTGCTGAAGAAGTTTGGCATGGATGACTCAAAGCCTGTTGGTACTCCCATGGTAACCGAATGTGAGTTAACATAGAATTATGATTCTTATAAGAAAAAATAAAACAAGATTAGGTCAATGATTGGTGGATTTCTCTACTTAACTCAGACTAGACCAAACATTATGAATATCGTATGTATGGTTGCTAGATTTTAGGCTGATCCAAAAGAATATCATGTGACTGCTATAAAGAGAATCTTCAAATATCTAAAAGGAACAGTTGACTTTGGGATTTGGTATCCTAAGGATGATGATCTTACTTTGAATGCATATACTGATGTGGATTGGTTAGGAGATGCATATGACAAGAAAAGTACTAGTGGAGGTGCTTTCTTCCTAGGGAAGAAGCTAGTGTCTTGGTTGAGTAAAAAGTAGAATTCCATTTCTCTATCTACTATTGAGGCAAAGTATATTCCTACTACAAATAACTGTACTCAAGTGATGTGGATGAAACAAATGCTAAAAGATATCAGAGTAGTATATGATGAACCTATTTACATATACTGTGACAACTCAAGTTCAATCAACATATCAAAGAATCTAGTGCTACACTCTAAAACCAAGCATATATCAATCAAGTTTCACTTCTTAAGGGAAAAAGTGAATGAGAGATAAGTCAGACTAGAGTATGTGCCTACCAAAGAATAGGTTGCATAAATTTTCACCAATCCATTATTGAAGGATACTTTTGAGTATCTCAAAGGGATGCTAGGGGTGATTACCCCTCCTAATATGAACTAAAAGATGCATTTACTTGCATCAATTTGTGTGCTTCATAGATATTTCCTGATCTAGATTGATGTTTCTGTGGCTGCTACTCATGGGGAGTAGTCATATGTGCAAATATGTGGTTTAGATCTTGTATGTGGGAAGTTAATTCCTATCTTTTCCATTGATGTCAAAGGGGGAGAAGAGCAATGTGAAAAATATTTTTAGGGGGAGAAGAGCAATTGAGGAAAAGAGTCTGAACCTAAGGGAGAGTAAGTGTAGTTGTGTTGATGATATTTTTCACATCATGTGTTTCCATCAATTCCAAAGGGGGATATTATTGGATGTTGTGGTTGTGTTGCTAATATGTGGTTGTCATTGATGTCAAAACTATCAACACTATTGTATTGAAGGTTGTATATGTTGAGGATATTGAGAAAATTGTGCAAGGAAGAGTTACGGGTTTCCAATGGAATAGTGAAGGTCATGAAGGTGTCTTGATTTGTACATTGAAGATCAATTTCTATGGAATAAATGGTTTATTTTTGAGAGCATCTAGTTTATCCACTATAATTTTTAGAGGTCCACGTGAAGTTTTAATCATGTTATGAATAGTTGTGTTCTGACAGTTTTTATGTGGTTTCTATCAGTACTCTTGATTGAATTTTATGTGATTCTAGTAATCTCAGTTGTTTTGGATTCCTCTTTGTTAGTTCTTGTTTCTTGTGGATGCTTCTAGATCATTCTCTATCCTTGTTGTGTGTCCACATTGATTGGTGTGCTCGTGGTTGAATATTTTTCTCATGTGTGTTTAGGTTTTCATGTTCCTAGTTGACATGATGGTTGTAACATGTTGCAGATCCTTGGAGATTTAAATTTGAATGTTTGGCATGCTCAAGGATATTGTTTTGGGTTACATCATAATATGGGATGACGGAGTTTGATTCACATTAAAAATTTATTTGTAAATTTTGGGGTCGACATTGTAAATATGTTTTATATTTTGGCCGACGAAGTTGTTGATGTAAATCCAGGTTGCCCATATATAAGAATGGTTGTTTGAGAAAAGTTATAGAGTAAGTGAAGTGAAGAAAAGCTAGAGAAGAGAGAGAGTGTGAATATTGATCTATTCATTTGATTGAAAAGAAAAGTGTGAAGAACTTTGAGCAAAGTGTGAAGGAGTGTTTCTGTGCTTAACTAGAACTATAATCAGGATTTTGTAGAAGCTATTTTCTCAGTTCATACCCTATGGATCTAATCTGAATTGCTTTGTAGTGTTGGGTAGTGAGCTATAGGCAGTGTGCCTAAATGCATGTGCATTCCCATTATTTTTCATTATACTTTTACTAGGGTATAATATTGTGGATTGAAATCCACCATGGTTTTTCCCCTAATAGGGTTTCCACATAAAAATCTTGTTGTTCTCTGTGATTTTGATGTGTTGATTGTTCATGGTTTATTTTTCATTCATCAGATCTAAGATTAAGTTGAGTAAATTTTGAAGTCTTTAAATATTATGTGACAACTGATTCACCCCCCCTCTCAATTGTCTATCCTTTTTTTGCCAACACCAAGTACTAGAGACATCATATCAGCTCATTAATTCATTCCAACTCATCTTTAGATGTGCAACATAAAGATAGTTCCATGCACCCACAACACTTCCTCAATATCTTAACTACACATGCACAACATGCAACAACCTAGTCTCCTCTTTTTCACAATTTTCTCAATATCCTCGACATCTTCATCATGCAACAACTTCCTTAACACATAGTTGACATCAATGACAACAATAGTCAATAGACTTCCTATTGAGATAAATGAAAAAACCTTCATACTTGCAACAATCTCACCCTTTTTCATTGATGGCAACACAAGATGTGAAAAACCATCAAAGATGACACACATACTCTCCTTTTTTTTAGATTAGATAGCCTACATAACATTCTTGCACTCTCTCCCCCTTATAGGATTCTCTCTCCTTTCTCATTTTTTCACATGATTCTCTCTCCCCTTTGACATCAATGGAAAGGATAAAAAGTTTTGCATTGTGCTCTCCCTTTGACATAGAACCAAGATACTTACTTTGAAGACTCCCTCTTAGGAGTACACTTAACCATAACAACAACTTTGCACCAATGACAACACATGACACTATCTACCCCCCTAAGAGGTAGCCACCAACATCAGTCTAGAAAAGAGATAGATCCATAGATCCATTGGAATGATTCATCTCCATATGCATCTAGTTCAAGGAAGGAGGGGCAATAACCCCAAAATTCTCTTGACGATACTCAAAAGTATCTTTAGAAAGAGCCTTAGTAAATATGTTAGCAATCTGATCCTTTACAGGTATATATTCAAGCTTTACCTCTTTCTCCATAACCTTCTCTTTTAGAAAGTGATATTTGATAGATATATGCTTTTTCCTTGATTGCATCACTAGATTCTTTGAAATGTTAATTGCACTTGTATTATCACAAAAAATAGATATAGGCTCATCATACACTACTCTGATATCCTTCAATTTATGTCTCATCCACAAAACTTGTGTACAACATGATGTTGCTGCAATATACTTAGCCTCTGTAGTGGATAAGGATACCAAATCTTGCTTCTTACTCAACTATGACACCAATCTACATCTAAGAAACAATGTACCACCACTTGTACTTTTCCTAGCATCAACACAACCATCCCAATCTGCATCTATGTAAGCATTTAATGTGAAATTAGTATCTTTAGGATACCACAAGCCATAATCTAGAGTTCCTATTAAATATATGACTATCCTCTTCACTACTGCAACATGTGTTTCTTTATTTTTTTCCTGAAATCTAGCCACAAGACAAACTACATGCATGATATTTGGTCTAGTAGTAGTTAGATATAGCAGTCCACCAATCATAGATCTATAATTGCTCTGATCAAGCTTAGGTAAAGCATCATTTTTTCCCAATTTACAAACAGTCACCATAGGAGTGCATAACGGTTTGGAGTCATTCATTGAAAACTTCTTCAACATCTCTTTGACATGCTTATACTGTGAAACGAAAATCCCTTTATCTATTTGATTGATTTGTAGCCCAAGGAAGAAATTCATCTCTCCAAACATTGACATTTCAAACTTTTGTTTTTATTCAAGGGGTAAACGCTTTTGACCGGAGCTATGAACCGAATACAACTATTCAACAATACCACCCCAACGGGGTTTGAACCTTGGTGGCAAGAACAACAGTGCCACCTATAAACCATCACACCATGCCAATATCAGGCATTGACATTTCAAACTCTTTCCGCATCTCTTTAGAAAATTTCTTACACATAGGTTCATTACCACCAAATATAATTTCATCCACATACACAACCATTATCAAGATCTTGTCTTCCTCAATTTTGAAGTAAAGATTACTATTTGCAGTGCCTTTACTAAATCCTTGTTGTATCAAATATCTATCCAATCTTGCATACCAAGCTCTAGGAGCTTGCTTCAATCAATATAATTCCTTCTTCAATTTACACACCATATTTGGTTGATCTAACAACTAAAATCCTTCTGGTTGTTCCATGTAGACCTTTTCTTCCAATTCACCATTCAAAAAAATAGACTTCACATCCATCTAATAAACTTTAAAGTCCTTATGTGTTGAAAATTTCAAAAACATTCTGATAGCATTCATCCTAGACACAGGGGAAAATGTCTCCTCAAATTCTATTCCTTCCACTTGTGAGTAACCCTTACACACAATTCTTGATTTATTTCTTACCACTTCTCCAATCTCATTCAACTTGTTTCTAAATATCCACTTAGTTCCAATTATGTTCTTGTCTTTCGGTCTAGGAACCAATTCCCAAGTCTTATTTTTCTAAATTTACATAAGTTGTTCTTCCATTTCCTTCATCCAATGTTCATATTTGCATTCCTCACTCACTATTTTAGGTTCAACTTTAGAAAGTAAACACAAATTTTCCTCTACTTCAACAACTTTGCTTCTTGTCAATTCTTCTTTCCTTTTTGTCTCCAATGATTTTATCTTCAAAATGATTCTTTCATACATACTTAAGGGTTTCAGGGGTCTTCTCCAGAGTTTCTTCCTCTTCATTTTTCACTTTTTTTTTCATCATATTTTTCTTCTTCTTCTCTGTAGTCAAGTTCATCTGACACATATCCATCCACTACAATTAAATTTTGCAAGTTTTCATCAATCTTCACATTTGCACTTTCAACTATCTTTATTAACCTTTTGTTGTAACTTATGTAAGATTTTCTTCTAGTAGAATATCTTAGGAAGATACCTTCATTAGACTTTGCATCAAATTTTCCTAAGTTTTCTTGATCTCTCTTGATGTGAAATTTTCTTCCAAATACTCTAAAATACTTCATAGTAAGAATTCTTCCATACCATAGCTCATAGGGATTCTTTGTGTTGTTAGCTTTAGCTTGAACTCTATTAAGTATGTAAAAAATAGTATGAATTACTTCTCTCTAGTAGAATTCTGGTAGATTTTCTTCTTTCATCATAGTCCTAGTAGCTTCTTAAATAGTCCAGTTTTTCCTCTCAACCACTTCATTATACTAAGGAGTTCGAGGGTAGACAAGTGCTTTTTTATTCCATGAAATTCACAAAACATGTTAAATTTATTGGAGGTGAATTCACCACCTCTATCAGACCTCAAACATTTAATTTTCAAATCCATTTCATTCTCAACCATAGCTTTAAATTCCTTGAATTTATCTAATGCATTAGATTTTTCTCTAAGAAAAGTAACACATGTCATTCTAGAATAATCATCAATCAAAAGCATGAAATACCTTTCACCTTGAAGACTTCTCACCCTTGTAGGACCAAAAAGATCTATATGTACCAATTCTAGTATTCCAGTAGAAAATTGTTCCTTTCCTTTGAAATTAGTCCTTGTTTGTTTTCCAAATTGATAATTCTCACAAACAACATTGATGGGCTTTGTGATTCTTGGTAGGTATGTCACTGCATGAATTGAACTGATTCTCACCAAATTATCAAAATTCGTGTGACACATCCTTCAATTCCATAACCAACTGTCATTAATCTAAGACATAAAGCAATGACCATCAACACCCTTAACCTAATAGATATTCCCATCTGTCTTTTTACCAGCAATAGTCACAATTTTGGACCCTTTTATGATCTCACATGTTTCATCTTTAAACACAAGATTATATCTTTGCTACATATTTTTCCAAGACTCAAAATATTATGCCTTAAACCTTTAAAATAGTAAACATCATTAGTATTATTCTTGCCATCAAAACTGATAGAACCTATTCCACAAATCTTAGCTCCTGAATCATCTCCAAATTTAACTAATCCTCCATCATACTTTTCAAGCTTAACAAACTTAATTTTATCTCTGGTCATGTGATTAGAACAACCACTATCAGTAACCCAGTAATTCTTATCTTCTATAACATGAAAAGTAGAAACCAAAGTACCTTCAACCTTATCCTTCTTCTTCAGAACACTTTCCTTCACACAACTTTCAAGGTTAGTAGAACTATATTCTTCTTTAACAACCAAGAATAAGCATTCATTATCATCAAAGTCTCCATAATTAGATTCATCATAAAAAATATTAGCATCTTCTTTAACATAGTAAGCTTTTTTAATCATCTTTCCTTTATTCTCCTTACTTTTATTGTTTACAACTCTTTTTGGACATCTTGAAGCATAATGACCTATTTCACCATAGCTAAAATATTTGAAAGGTATTTTGCCTTTATACTTACCAGTGCCCTTTTTCATCCTTCTTACAAAGTTAGCTTCCACATCATCAAGATCATCTTCATCTGAATCTTCAACCCTTTCCGATTTTCTAGCCTTAAAAGTAGTTTTCACTTTTGTACTATTTTTCAAACAAATATTTTCTCATTTCAAATGAAGTTAGTGTACCAATCAACTAATCTCTAGAATAAGTATTAAAATTTTCAACTTCCTCAATATCAAATACTTTTTCACTGTATGAATCGAGAAGAGTTCTAATAACCTTTTTTACCACCCTAGGTTCTTTAACTTGTGGACCAAGACCTCTCATAGCACTTACCAGTTCATCAACCCTCTGCATGTAGGTTGTAATTGTTTCATCTTCAAACATTCGCATGGTCTCAAATTGTGACTTTAGATTATATAACTTTTCTTCTTTAACCTTGTCATCTCCTTCATAAATAATTTCAAGCTTGTCCAAAACTTCTTTAGCAGTCTTATGATTCATAACCTTAATCAATTTAGAATTTGAAAAACTATTTGTAATAATAATTTTTTCCTTAGCATTTACCTCATGTTCCTTGATCTCATCACTTGTGCTTGGACCATTTGTAGGTGGAGTATATGTATTCTATTAAACCTTTTCAATCTCATATACTTGACATGTCAGATATCCTTCCATCTTTGTTTTCCATAATACATAGTTTGTTCCATCAAATCTAGGGTAATCAATTTTATTCGACATCTCAAATCTACCCTAAGCAGTTAAGCTCTTTTCCAAGGAACCTCACTCTGATACCAATTTTTGAATGAACAAGAAAAATTAGAGGGGGGTGAATTAGTTGTAGAAAATTAAAACATCTAAACCCTCAACAGTAATCATATCCACATGTATTCAATAAACCCTTATTCTATTAAAGTGATTAAACATGAAATGTAGATAACATAAACTGAAATAACGACACCATACACAAGAGAACATCAGATTTACATGGAAAAACCAATGAGGATTAGCTCAAAATATAAGTAATTGCAAAACTGGTACAAGGGCTCACTAGCAGAATAGGACACACCATCCAAAAAGGCTCACTACCATAAAAAGAAATACAAGAAGATAGAAGATATTTGTTACATAGAGAACAACTTCTCAATGGAAGAAGAATCCACCAAAAACTCTCCAACACTTTCACAACCTTGCATGAAATATTTTGGACACCTTTGGCTCAATGCTTTTTGGAATCCAACACTTGAAATTCACATTTCTTCTCTCAAATTTGCATCATACACATCACTTGCATTGATATCACATTTCTCTTCTCAAATTTTCATCATACACATCACTTGCATCGATATCATATCTATCTTGCTTCTCTCTTGCATCTCACAACATCATTACTCTTATTTATATCAACCGCAACCTCAAAAAGCTTCTCTCAGGTTGGCAATTATCCATTACACTTACAAATTCAAATTAGGTTGACACATAAACATTCTCGTGGTGGAGAGGAATGAAGGCGACCCATATAAATCCTTAATTAGGACCCAAATAGATTCCAATACATCTCAACACACTTTCATAAACCTTGCATGTAGTGCTAACAAAAGGTCAACCAATACTTGTGCTAAACACCATAAAAATTAAGTATACACATCCTTAAATCAATTTGAAACTCCCAGAAAATAAAATTAGCTTAAACATGATCTAGAATAATCTTCTAACTACTTGATATCCATCAAAAATTTCATCTAAATTCGCATCATACAAATACTTCAGCTCAAGACAATTGGTAAACCTTATTCACACACTAATGCATGAAATGCACACTATTATATACCAAATCAAGTGAAACCTTGAATTATAAAAGATAAAAAATATTATATGCAACTTCCCAAATCTGCACAACCTAAATCCAAACTATGGACAAACGTGAAGCAAATACATTTCTCCTAGGCCACATAAAACATCACTAAAAAACTAGTTCACACACTGGTGAAAATATCTCAAGTTGTACAATGATTTAGAAACCCAATTTTTAAATATAGCAACCTCTATCAACCTTGAACAACATATCAAATATGTACATGCATAACCTCAACATAGAAGAAACACAAAGCACATTCTGAACAACTGTACACCACTATTTTCTCTGTTTATCAAATTTTCTCAAAAACACTTGGAAGCCAAGTACTAGAGACATCATCTCAGTTCATTAATTCATTCCAACTCATCTTCAGACACTACAACATAAAGATATTTCCATGTACTCACAAAACTTCCTCAATATCTCAACTACACATGCACAACCTACAACAACTTGTTCTCATCTTTTTCACAATTTTCTCAATATCCTCGACATCTTCATCATGCAACAACTTCCTTAACACATAGTTGACATCAATGGAAACACCAATCTATTGATTTCCTATTCAAATCAATGACAACACCTTCATACTTGCAACAAGGTTTAGCTTCAATGAATCCAACCAAACTATCCATAAGGATTCCCTCATTGTCTTTCATGTTTTTATCATTTGTGCCAACATTTATCACATCATTCTTTGTTTCACTAGCTTTCACAAAGGAAATGTTATGATTAGGCATAGGATTGGTAAATATTCGCATGTTTTGATTAGGAGGGGCTACAAAATTATTACCTTGATCATTAACACCTCCAATTTGAATATGATTAGAATCAATGAGGTCTTGCACGAGATGTTTAAGATGCCTACAATGTTCCATATCATGTCCATTTTTTAGTGAAAATGAAAATAAGAATTTGTTCTATAGTTTGAAGGTAAAGGCTTAGTGGGATCATGAGCTCTAATAGGAGGTAAGGAAATCAAATTCTTTTCTAAGAGTTGCAACATGATATTATGAAGGGTATTAGGTAGGGGTGTAAATTGTCTATTTCTATCTGTAAAGGAATATGGTTTTGTAATTTTTATAGTAGTCACTTGGGTGTCAACATTTTGAGTTGATTGAGGGGGATTAAGTTTTTGAAATCCCTTATTTTGTTTCTTGAAAGGTTGGTAGTTTGTTTGAGTTGTGGATTCAATTTTTTTAGGACGGTTGGAGGGAGTTTTCACTTCACAACTACTAACCGAATTTTTGTAATCATGAAGGGTTGTACATAATTGTGTGAAGGAATGAAACCTCAACATCTCAAGCTTAGTTTCGATTTTGTCTTGCAAATTAGAAATAAAAATTCTTTGAAGGTTGGCATCACGAATCTTAATGTTTATTTGTGAATAAAGAATTTGGTATCATGCTATGAAATCAATAACCTTTTCATCATCCTTTTGTTTACATGTCATCAAATCAGCTAAGGTCATCTTAAGACCCATGTGAATTTGGAAGTGGTTGTAAAAGGAATCAATAAATTCATTGAATGAATGAATTGAATTATTTGATAGGGAGAAAAACCACTCTAAAACAATATATTTCAAGGATCTAGGGAAGAGTTTAGCCAAGAGTTTATCCTAAAAAATGAAGTCACTACAGAAGGTTGTGTAAGTGGAAACATGGCTTACATGATCTCCTTTCCCACTATATTTGTTAAACTTGGGAACCTCTATACCTTGTGGCATTTGTGTTCTCAATGTCTCCAAGGATAATGGATAAGTTTTGATGTATTGTTAAGGTTGGTCGTTGTTGTTTTGATTTAGTGTGGTGATATGTTGTTTTACAAACGAGACATTTTGAAAAAGAGTGTTAAGGATTGGATGTTGTTGGTGTTGTGATATGGAGGTGAATAAGGTGGAGTTGTGTATGTATGTAGAGGACAAGTGAATTATAAATTTGTGAGGGTGGATGGATGAGGAGATATGGGATTTGAATGCACAAAGCTAGAGGGATTCCCAGTGGAAATGCCTAAGGAAGTATTGACATTGCTAGTAGGTTGAATGATTGTAACAACATGAGTACTAATGTAGGTAGGAATAGAGGTAAGGATTGTGGAAGGAGGAATTGAATTTCCACCTTGAATTTGAGTATACCCCAAAGCTTGAGCACAACTAGTCATGGTAGGGACATGTTTATCAACAATATGAGCTAGACTTTGCACAATGTCTATTCCATGTTCATTTTCAAAAAATTTACTTACATTATCTAAAGCAAGAATGTCACTACTAGCAATTTTTTCAAAAGTCACACAGTTTTATAATTTTTCTATTTCTTCATCTATCCTTCTTATGTTCTCTTGAGAGACATTGGAAACCATTGTTTCAACATAATGCATATTAGTTGTATGTAGGGAAGTAATTGGAAATGAGGTATGAATAATATGATCCATAAAGGGTTGATTAGTGTCAACACTATGAGTGAAAGAGTTGGGAAACCAAAGATCCATGACAAATGGTATATCATAGGATGACATGAGTCTCAAACTACGTATCATGATAGTATTGCTAATAGGACACCAATTTGTGAAGCTCATAAAAGTTTCACAAACTCAATGGAAAGCCAAAATGGAAAATAGGCAAGATGAAATCAAATATCCTAAGATGTAAAGTGCAATGCAAATATGTAAAAGAAATTTTCAGATTTCAAACAGGATAACTTTATGATTATGCTATGTAAGAACCTAAAAATGATGTGTAAATGAAAATTTGAATTCACCAAATTCCTTAAATTTATCAAATGAAGCTTAATATGATCATTTCCAAGTAACAAAAATTCTACAAACTAAGACAGAAAATTGAAAACAACAAAGCAAAATACAAAAACAAAAGTTTTAATGCCCAAAAATTTAGGAAACAACCTTGATCAAGGACTCATTCACCCTTGGGAAAATGGGTCCTAGCTTAGGGCTTTAAAATTTTGGTTTATAGATTTCTGAGTTGATTCTTGTGGTTTCCAAATTATGGTTTCAAACAGTGATTTACAATTTCAATTTTTTGTGAAATTAAGTTTGAATGCAAATGTAAAATATGAACAAATGAAAACTTAGGAGAGCTAATTTGAAATGTAATTTTGAGTCTTTTTTTGTACTGAAAATGAATGATGATGCAATGCTATGTAAATAATTTACAAAATGATTGAGTTTTTTGTATTTTCTAGATTTTAAGAGATGCAAAATGCAATCCTAAAACCCTAAATGGGATGCACACTAATGCAATTTAAACATCCCTAAATGAGATTCAATTCAATTCAATGCAATGCAAATGAATGCAAGATATAGATCTAGGGTGAAAATGGACTCCAAAATTAGAAAATTACAATGCTCAAAAGGTTAGGTTCACCAAAATGAAAGATAAAAAATAGGGGTGCATAAAAATGGAATGGGGAAAATGGGGGTTATGATGGACCTATTCTTCCTCAATTCATTAGGAAATGAGATCCCCACAAATAATTGACTAACTACCCTTAGGAGAATCAATTCTATGGAGGAATCTTTAGATTTCCTTTTTGTGTCAAGATGGGGCTCTTGGTCAAACAACACTTTGGGGAGAAAGATTAAAAATAGAAAATCAACTCCAAAATGCAATATAACACTTGGAACAACAAGAATAAGCTCAATACTAATAGAATTAGAAAAAAATGCAGATCAAAGAAGGGGAGAAGCATGTGTACCAGTCACCAAGAGTTAGTTTCTAAAGCTAATCTAGGACTCATTCACCCAAGGGTGAATGGGTCTTGAGTTAGGGTTTGTCTGTGACTTTTGGGAGCCTTTGTTATAGATCTAAATCTTCCAAATTTTCTAGGTTTCAGGTTTGGAAAGCCAAAAATAGATTTTGTAAGTGAGTTTCTGTGAGATGACAACTTTTATGAAAACTTTTACAACTTTAACAAGTTCTTCAATTTTGTTCTTCAAGATTTCTTCCACCTAAATCTGCAATCACAAATCAAGAGGGATTTTTTTTTTTTTGGTGAATGGGGGTTTGCCTTGGTCAAAACCTGTTTTGGTAATCAATTCTTGAAATGAACTAAAACATGAAAAATGGAATGAAGAATGAACAAAGCAATGTTACCACTCAACAAACCCTTACATAAACCTTGGAATGTAAATCTACAACTTGCATGAAATGGATTCAATGGATGTGGATCTTGAACCTTGAATCTTGCTTGAAATAATGGCTTTGAATGATTGAATGGATCATGAAAACTACATCACCATATTAGCTCCAATAACATGCATGATACAAGAATACTTTGACATGAAAATTGGATGTTGATTGCTACAATAAAACTTCAATAAATTTTCTCTTGAATGCCTTGAATTGCTCTTGAAATTCTCTTGGAAGTGCTCTTGATGTCTCATAAAAGTTCTAGGTGAAACATAGTGAAATAACCTTATATTTATAGATATGTATCCTAATTTCTTGAAATTCAAATAACACAAGCCAACATCTAAATAGATATTTGAAAACATTAAAATGTGGCCAAAACATAATTTAAATTTAGGTCCTAGGTCTAAGGGAGGACCCATTTGACCATGGGCGAATGGGTCCTAGGTCCCTAAACCTAGGACACACATTGCTCAATGAGAAATGTTATGTTAAGGCATTAATGAATGTCGAGTTTCCTATTTAGAAAATGTAATTAAATAGGCTTGGTAAATGAATTAAGGGGAAAATTAAGGAAAATTAAGATCAATTAATTAAAGGATCCCTAAATAAGTGTGAAAGTGTAAATAAATACATTTTACAACACTAAAATAAGACACAATTAAGTCCAAATTAACTAGGAGGGCCCAAACAAGTGTGAAAATGTAAAAGGGATACATTTTTCTACACTACAGGGGCATTCCTTATTGATTTCCTATAAATTTTTACACACTTTTATAATTAAATGTTTTTTCTAATAAGTACAATTTTGATATCCACATACTATTTGATAAGGAAAATGATTCTTTCTTCCAAATTTTTTTGCAATTCTTCCTTAACAAGAAGGAATACATTAGAATGCGTTTTTCAAATATTTTACTTGACTAGTTTGGCATTAGGATGCATAACTAGGTGATGCACCACAAGAGGTAGCTCCAAGAAAATTATGTTGATAGAGGACCAAATAGAATATCAGAATATTTTTATAGTAGGGGGAAAGGACCTTATTTTCCTCATAATCAAGTGTGACTCCAATCTTGGCAAGTTCATGACTCTCATTAGATCCTAGATTGACATCCACAACTTCCTCTACAAATGAAGTAGAAATATCTTGTAACTATGTTGGTGTTGGGGGAAGGTTAAATTACTCATTTGATAGTGCCTTATAAATTTTTTTGCTATCATACGCATCTTTATCTTTATATTAATGGTCCAAAAGTTCCTAAGGGAGGTTTTCACAAGAGGACTTGAATTTATTTATTTATTTATTTTTAAAAATAATAAATTATTCATTTTCTTCAAAGTATGATAATATATCAAGTTTTATATTAAAACCATTTTTTTGATCCCCTAATAGGATGATGTCTCTTAGTCACATAAATTCCATAATTGCTTCATCATTTTGAAAATAGTTGAATGATGCATGATCCTTTTGTTCCTAGTCAATAAGATCAAGGTGTTTCAATTCAATATGGATGGTTACAAAAATGGTATTATTAAATATATTGGTTATGGAAAGATCATCATAAAGGATATGAGACACTTTTTCATTACTTGTGTGAGCTAAAGTTTCTTTGAAAATTATAGAAATTTCATGAGCATATTAGGGTTTCTTACTAAGGGACATGTATTAGAGACCTCAAGTTTCTATACTATCATATACACATGTAAAGGTCCTAAGATCCCCTTCTATATTATTCATGGATACCTAGGCCTTTTCCTTGATATTTAATTTTTTTACATCAATTGAAATATGCTATTGATTATGTGAATAAAAAGGTGCTAGTGCATCTTCATAAATCCATGAACCATCATATATTTCAGTAGATTCTTCTACAAGGTAACCTAGGTTGATAAATGTTGTTGAGATAATCTAATATTAATTTGATGCTTTATTTTTGAACTCATGGTGGGTGTGCCTTGTGTTTAAGTGAAAGAGGAAGCTTGCCTATGTGAAAATCATCTTGGATTTCATACTCACCACAACCTTTATTGAGGATATTAAGTGGATCTTGGATGAGGATTTTTTAGATATGGATGGAAGGTCATTAAAATTTATACAAGAAGATATCATTTTTGGTTTAGGTTTAGTGGATATTTATATGATTGGGAAATGTTTGGCTTTGATTTATGTCCCAATATTTTATAATACTAGAATTTTTGTGAATATATTGGGATTGTAACTTGCATGATTAAGGGTAAGTGCAAGAATTTGGGTCCACAAAGAGGGGAAGTTTCAGCCAAAAAAAATACCAAAAGGAATGTGTACCTATTTTGAAAAAAATGGGTACCCATTTCGGAATAGGATTTTGAGCTTAAATCGAATGGGTACCCATTTTGCAAGCCATCTATGCCATCGAATTGCACTTGACACCTCCTCCCTTCCATGTACTCAATATTAGCGACCTCCAGGTTAGTATTTGTTCTTTTTTTGCTATCTATTTAATGGTTTTTGTTTGCAATTATAGTTTAAATTTTAACTATATAATGTATCATTTAGGGTTTAAAATTTCATGGTTTATATTTTTGGTTCTTTTAATTTTTGTAATTAGGATGAATTCTATAGTTTATAAATTCCATTTTTAAATATATTCATCAAAATAATGGATACACATAATAAAATAAAACCTAACCTAGACCTTAAAACCAAAACCCTACATTGTAAATTGCAAACTGTAAACCCTAAAAACCCTAAAATGTAAGCTCCCTAAATCTAGTAATCATATGATGTGTTCACCTTTACATTATTTCATCACCACCTATGCCATTCATGATGATCCTTCTCTATCATGTGGATCATGATCAACTGATGATTTGTGAAGTGATAAATAAGATTCAAAATTACATGAACTAAACTATTTATATATTTATAGTATACTTATATATATGATGATAGTATTTTTTTTATACCTTTGGTAATATTTTAATTCATAGTTATATAAAATGAAGAGAAATTATAGTAAAATAATATAATTTGATAGGAAAAAGAACAAACATAGTACTTATAAAACTATATTTTATTAAATTCAACACAAAATAGAATTACTAAATGATTAAAATAAAAATATAAGATATCTTAGAAACTAGAACTATACAAAGGAAGAAGACATGGTTACCTTAGATAACAGGGCATAAATGAAATAATGGACCACTTTAATACAATTTGTGGCTAGACCCATTTGGGACTAAACTGGTCAATGATAAATGAACTCTTTACAATTTTTCATGAATAAATGTTGCTTTGTTTCATAATCTTTCACTATGTATGGATTTTTATTACTTATATATTAATCACCTTGTGATGCGTATGTGTGAGTGGTATTTGATTACATCTAATTCTTATAATTGTTACTAAGAGAGTTGAGTATACAATGATTGTTACATACTAATAATATATATGTAAATTAAGTTTGATTCTTTCAATGAAATAAATTATAATGGTACATGGTAAACAAATTGAAGACCCATCAAATCAAGACATAGAGATGACCATGTTGGACTTCCCTTAGATATAGATTTGGATGAATAATCATTAATATGATAAAATTTAGAAAATCCCCAACATTGAATTGAGTGATCAATTGCGTTTTCATTTTCCTATATGATTAGGTAGGTAGTTCTAGGAATAAAATGCTTAAACTCTATTAGAAATGTGGGTATCATGTGAGTATCCCACTAAAGGATTAAAATTAGAGGAATGATTATATGCATAATATTGAAGTGGGTTCTTCAAGTCATACTTTAAGTAATGCCTTAGTAAAATTTTGATGAATTAAGTAAAAGTGGTTGTTATACTTTGCACCAATCCTCCTTATAACATAATTCTCTTCTAAACTTGTGATGTAGGTAGTACATTCATATTGTACATGCATTGCTATGAATGAATGTGATCATAAATTAAATATAGTGGAAAATAAAGTAATATATTTGAATTTCGCTAATGTGGTTATGAGGCTTATGGATTGACTAGAAAATTCTCTTTTTCTATAGGTATGACTAGGTGAACATGTTGAATTGGTAGGGCCACAAGAGGTACTCAACCTCCTCCACCTTAGCTTAGGCCTTGTACCTTAGAGGATGCACATTAGGGACCCTCGTCAGGTCTAAAATCTCAAATTCTTCATGCACTACAAGAGATGATCAAAGTGCTTCAGGAGAGGTTACCTCCAAAATTAGAGGTTTCTCATGATGAACAACCTCAAACTCTTGTAGGAGAAAATGGTGGTGAAAATATAGGAGGTAGCAAGGACCCTTGTTTGGCTCATGGAAATGATACCCATAAGAGGAATATGGATGAACCTCATAATTTGGGACAATAGGGACTCATAGGTTCTCAATTTGGGGAATTATACATGCAATTATTGCAACAAGTGAATCATCTTTGACAAATGAAAGGTTCTTGGAAGATCAAGCCATTAGACACCTGAACACAAGGATAAGAGATCTTACTTCTATGGTTTATCCTATGATTTTTCAAATGTAAAGATTTGTAGAAAAAGGGAATAGAATGCCTCTTCATAGGAATCACCAAGAGTTCCATAGATCCCATCCAAGGTCACAAGGGCTACCAAAACAACAAAAAAGGGAAGGTTGGAAAGGAAGATGTCAACAAGGCACACCCAAGGGTCACTTAAAGGTAGGTCGAGCAATAGGTGTCTACATAGATCACAAGCCCCATGGACAAGGTGTGGATCCATCAAGATCACAACAAGTTTTGAAGGGAATCCTTGGTGTTGATAGATCCAAGTCATCTCAAGATAATCAGGTGCAGACAATTTAGGGAAAATTTAAAGGTTCATGCTTTATATGCAACAAAGTAGGGCACAAAGCTATAGATTTCCCACATAGATTTGAGTGAGATAAGCATAAGGATGAAGTGCTTGAGAAATTAATTTGTGGGGGTGACTCTCCTCCCCCACCACCTTGAAAACTTCCAAGAGGAAGTTCATTCCTAGAGGGGGAGGATGTGAGGCCCACCTCTATGATTCATCTAGTACTTATACTATTTTGAGTTTTGATTAATTACTATGGATAATGATACCATCAATGACATGATATTTAGACATTTGATTTCTTATGATGATTTGAGTACATGATTATGCCACATGCTTAGTTAACTAGGTATGATGATTGATCTAATTTGATGGTAGTTACTGAGGTTGTTTAACTTGAATTTTGAAACTTAATGATGAATGAATGAAATATATGGTGTGAATGAATCATGTTGTAATTTGATGAATATGAAAAATTAAGAATAATGGAAATGGGATAAGATAGGTGATTAATATTTTTTCAATTATGTGATGAGATATTTATGCTATGTGAATTATGAAACTTGTGTGAATGTAATGGTGATTCAATTGTTTTGATTGTTATATATGATTTACTTGGATGGATTAACGTGTGCATCAAGTGTGTAGGTACATCTTCCATGGCCAATGGAATCAGAGGTAACCTTTGGGAACCCAACCAGTGAAACTGGAATTTAGATAGTTTTGTTATGTAATGTATTTTATTCGTGATGTAAATTTTGAATGTTTGTAAATTGATTTTATTACCATGTTATTCCATCTAGGTGGTGAGTTGTCCACCCAAGTGGAAAAATGCAAATTTGACCTTTTAGGCACCTTTTGGGGTTGAAAAGTAATTTTTTTAAGTGCTTTTATGGGTTTAAGGTCCCTAGGGCAGGTACCTATGGGTTAGGTACCTTTTTAGATCAAAATATTAGATCAAACCCAAGATTGGGCACTCTTTTTGAGGCATTTAAGAGATTTGAAGAAAATAAGGTTTTGGGAAGCAGAATGGGGACTAGTCTCTTTCCATTCCCACTTCTCCAAGTTGCTTTGAGAGGCTCCCAAGTTCTCACACATGTGTGAGCAAACATGTTTGAGTGTGCTTGGGAGAGTGAATGGAGGAGTGACAAGTGTCACTTCCCAATTCAAAGGGATTCAAAATTGAATTCCTATAAAGCAAAGTAAAGACTAGGGTTTAAGGGGATTCTTTTTGGAATTCTTTGTTTTGGAGTTGAATTTTTGGATTTGGGGGGGCTCTTGGATTTTAGCCTTGGGAGATTCGAGGAAAAGCTTGGAAGAGGAGGATTTGTGCTCACCCTCAACACATCCTTGTTGCAAGATGGTGTGTTCCTTGGTCTTCCTTGTCCAACACACTGCTTGGGTTTGTGACATGGCTTAACCACCTCCTATGGATCTTACATAAATATGGCAGTTGTATTGGGCATTGATAGGTTGATCTTTGGTGCAACGAAAACCACCAATTTAACAATTGGTATCATAGTCAAGGTCATAGGTTCAAACCCCTCACTTGCGCTAGGGGAGATTGTTGCAAGATGGTGTGTCCCTTGGTCTTCCTTTTCTAGCACAGTGTTTGGGTATGTGACATGGCTTAAAAGCCTTTTGTGGATCTTACATAAATCTGGTGGTTGTATTGGGCATTGACAGGTCAATATTTTGGTGCAACGACAACCACCAATGTAACAATACTTTCCTAAGCTTGGATTGAGGTAGTATCACCACACTTTTTGTTTCTTTATTTTTTAATTTGCAAGTTATGTGTATGTAATGGTATGCTTGGAATTCTTTCGCTTAAACTTTGATTTTGTGTATTTTGTTGGGAAAAATGGTTGTAATAGGATAGGCTCACCCAAGTTTGGGAAGAGCATCCCAAGTTGGGGATGGTTGAGGGTAGGAACCTCCATGGGGATTTTTTAATTCCTCCTTGCAAAGGAGAGGTCAAATAGTGGGGTCTAAGTACCTATGTGTGGCTGTGGAATGTCAAAGATGGTTTTTGTTGGATAAGGGAATGTGAAATAAGGGATGTATATGAAGTGTTGAAACTATGTGAAGTATTATCCTTGGTGTTTATATTCTAAGTCCCCAAATGGAGTGCATAGTCCACCCTCCATTCCCCATTTTTGGTTCATGATGAATCCTATGTTATGTGAAAATCCCATTGGGTGGGTGTGAAATTTCTTGTGTGTATAATGTATAATTTAATGTTCTTTGGGCTTGGATTTATTTGTACCCGATTCTCTTATTGCCCCCTATCTTAGGGGTGGTTGGTTTTCCAACCAAAGGTTGGGAGGTGAGCCCCCCTATGGCCATGAGAAAAGATCCTAGTATGTGAACATTACTTGTGTAGGTTGTAGATACATGAAAAAACTTGTCTCCTTGAAGGAGTATTATGGTTCTATGTAGATTTGGAAATGATCTAGACATTATCAGAGCATGATGTAAATGATAGTGCATTATAAAGATACCCTAGATTATTTTTGGAATTTTGCAAGTATTACAATATATGGGAGAAATATTTTATGTAGTAAGCATTGTAGTTTACACAAAAAGCTTTCAAGAATATTGGTTTACTATGCCTCTTAAAATATAACGAATGATAGAGTCTTAACTTTCTATTCTTAATGTAAAAAGATTCATTCTACTAGGGATATGTTAGATTCCTTGGATATCTTGTGATCTAGTTTATTTTCCTCGAACATTATAACTGAAAAAATCCGCTTCCAATTAATTACTGATTTTAACATTTGTGTAATGTGTTCTCCTATTATAAGGACATAATAATAAAATTAAAATGAAGTATACATTTAGATTGTATCAATCATTGCATCATTATCCTTACACCCCAATTCTGCTACTAAAATCAAATTTAAAGAAAAATTGTAATTATTTGCTAGGATTAGAATAGTTTTAAAATATGTAGATTTTATTCCTACAAACCTATTTAAAACTCTTAGTATCATGGTTTAAAGGATAAATTTTAAGTATTCCATAAGATTTCCAAATATTACATTTATAAATTTATATACAATGGTGTTTGAAAGAAATAATATATTTTGATGTGTGCACTCTTACATAAAAGAATTACAGGAAAGAGTATATCACATTGTTATTAAAATATATGTCTACTTTTTTAGTTTTCTTATGTTCAAAATTACATACTTATATTTCATATGCAACATTGACTTGTAATCACTTTCAATCGACTATTTTTATTTAGTTTTAAAAATAATACATTCTTTCCTTATAGGCATTCTCAAACTCTAAGAATCTACAAAGAAACCTTTAAATATCTATTGCAGTTGGTATGTCATTATTCTGTTCTGTGTAGAGTAAATGTTAAGACATACGTTGTTTCAAACAAATATGATGAATCACTCCTAGGAATGAAATTTGCATGGATTAAAAGAGGGAGGATATACTTGTGTAAGTTATATAAATACACATGGATAGGATTGAAATGATGAAAGGCTTCTCATAGATGATTCTTCAAGCAGAATAACTAGGATAATAAAATCACGTGAAAAGAGGTATTTAATTCAAATAAAAAGAAGAGTATAGCTCGACTCATCAAATAAACCCTAGGCATAGGTTGTTGCATACTCCAATAGCCGGCACCCCTATCCTTTCTTTCATCAGATGCCTCATTTCACCAGTTCCATGTCACTGCTATAGATCTTTCTGCATGCCTTTAGCTAGTCACAAACCCCTTGTTGTGGGAGGCATCTGGATTCAGACTCGTTCCATGGGATAAATTGGTAGCTGGTAGATTGCGACAATATAGTCACACAAATCTTGTGTGTTAAATCTCAGTTTTTCATTTGACTTTCTCCCCACCTCTCGTACTAGTCATGGAAATCAAACAAGTTTGGACTAAGTGCCAATAGGTGGAGTAGCCGAATGGTCACACAATGTGGTTGGCCAGACCTATGAAACTCGCTACCTTGGAAGAAATATCCCATGGTGTTCCCCTAGAATACTTATCTTCTATAAACTGGTAAATCCAAGCTGAAAGAGAGATAAAATGATTAATCATGCCATGTTTGCATCTTGTTCTCTATATTATGTCTATAGAGCAATCTCAGTTATTTTTTCGTTGGTTTTGTACATAGGAAAATCCCACTATCACTAAAGCAATCGACATCATTTTATTTGGAATAAAATAATCGTGGAAATATGGTGCGGGAAAACCAAATGTGTTGTATCCCTTATTGTAGGTCTTCATCCTTATACAAGTTGGAGTATCCATATGGTCAAGATTTCCTTGTAGGTGTCCTTTTTCCATTTATTTTGGCATCAAGTCATTTTTGTATCAGAAAGTGCAAAAGAAAAGAAAAAGAAAAAGCAGTAAAGTCTATGGACTAAGGCATTCACATGATACCATACCCCTCTATCCCAAAGAATTTAAATCTTTGTCAGGCGAGGGACTTGTGAAGTCTGTGTTGTACCTCTTTCTTGTAGTATGTTCATAATGCCCCTAAATAATGCAATGAACATTGGAGTAGTCAACGGTGGTCTAGAACTAGAATTAAATGTTTCAAACATGTGATTCAAGTTTGGTTTGAGTGGCAATCTGGGGACCTTCAGTATGTGTGCTTCTCCCTTCCTTTAATAGCATTCCTCTTTTGGAAATTTATTTTCCCAAGTCACTATGTGAGCTTATGGGTGTCAAACCTCCTCCAATTATCTCATGACTCATAATAAAACCCCAAAGAGAATAGAAATATACACATATAACCATAACCAAGATGTATGCATCTCAAACCAAAGGAAGATTAATCCAAATTCATTCCCAAACCAAGGAATAAGCCCAATAAAATCCCCTAAACTCAACATCAATGAATAAAATAATAATTCATAAGGATATAAACATGCCAACATCCCTCAAATGAACCCTCTAAAACCAAATAACCATATATCAAGACTCATATGCATGAGAAGATAAAGCATAAAATATAATGCATCTGAAAGTAACAATGGGCAATACCTCTCAAATGATAAACTGTTGAGTATACCAAGAGTGGGGAGTGAGAATGCTCCTCTAGGATATCCAAGCCATCATGACTCATCTAAGAACAATCTCCTTATAGTTCTGTGTTGAACTCACGTCCAATCATGGTGTAGGCTCCTTGGACTTCCAGTTGAAACAACCATCTCAACACATGTCTCTAATCACAAGAGATCTCCTAGCCACACCTATGTCTCTGAGTATCTATGAGTACTTGTAACCAATCAATCCATGCAAAACTTTAAATGCAACAAAGTATCATCATGAAGCTCCCAAGAAAATGATCAATGTACTCAATACCAAGAGAACCAATCCAATATCAAAGTCATATCCCAACCGTGGAATCAAGAAAATACACATGACATCATGATCTCACATCTCCTCAAAATAATATCATATAATCCAAAGAACATATCAAGAACCTATATAATTCCAACACTCTAATGGTGAATCCAAAGTACATCATGACATAATACAAAACCATCATATCAAAATAAGGATCACATATCATAATACAAATCATGATACATCAACCAAGGACTAATGAGTCCCCTTTTGGCTAACCAAGATGTCAACATATCTAAACCACATGAAGACAACCACCTCTTGTCAATGAAACCAAAGAATCCAATGAACCCTCACTGCATAGAAGTAGAATCCAAGCGTTGATCTATGACACCAACAAACACTCCAGAAGATCATCCACCATCAAATGGTGAATCCATATAATTTCCACAAGCTCCCACTGAACCCTGATACCAAGCTCTCCATGGTAACATGATAACCATCCCATAAATGAAGATCCTCTATGGCCCCAACACAATCAAAGAACTCAACACCATGATCTCCCAAAGGAAAGAGTACAAACCATAATCTCCAAACCAAGAAGATACAACACTGTCAAACCATCACTATCACAATCTCCCACTAAATTGTGTAACCAAGATATCCATGACACAATGATAATAACCTCCTCAATGAAGATCAACCATAACCATGATCCTCAAGCCAAGAAGATAAACTACTACAAACAAAATCAAGAACCAATCCAACACCACCAATAATGTACCTATATAAACAATCATGCCATGCCAAAGTCCCTAAAGCACAAGGAACATCACCATGATCACCACCAAATGTACCAAAAACAAAATCTAACTGTGTCCCACATTTTTGCATAACATAGTCAACTACATAGGTCTCACATCATGACTGCACCTAGTAATACCATATCTCCTCCTCAACATGACAACCAAACTAATAAACCAAGTGACTAAACCAAGGCACCAAACTAAATATGCATCAACACTGAAGTTTCCTGTTGTCAATATGGTTGGAATTGATTTCAAAAGGGGATATCTAAGTGATATCCAATAAGGGATATTTTTGGCTCATTGATATGAAAAAGAGAGACCAATCATGATTATGATGCCAAGGAAGCAAGTGTTGAAGAACTTTAGAAGTTTGGGCTTTGGGCCTTAGGATTATTATACTGCTTGCTAGATAAGGAAGGAGATAGATGATTTGAGCTAAGTTTGATAAGGTTTTGGGCTTTGGACTTAAGTCTTACACCATATTGCAAGATTTCTGACATTGGGCTTTGGTCATACATTAGATTAAGTACCTTGAAGAAATGTATGAAGGATGTGTTAAGTCAAAAAAAAAATTTGGGCATCACAGGTCAAAGATAATTCTTAACCCTTATTATAATGGTAAGAAAGTAAAGAAATGAGTATGAAGGAACCCCATACACTGAAATTTGAAAAGGTGAAAACTATTAAGTTTTTGGAGGATAGTTTTGTGCTTTGTGGATTGGACTTCAAGCTTACACCTTTATGTAAAGAAAAGGAAGGGCTAATATGAAATCCCAAAGTCTTGTTGGTTGTTTTCAATGAACCAATCAAATCTCGCCAAGTACCTATGAGCTTGCCAAGCTCAATTCTCGAATACCTACAAGATAATTGTCCAACAAAAGAGAAGTAGCACAAATGCTCCTTCTCCTACACTTCAGGCTCTACAAAACCTAGGAGGGTAGTCCCACAATGTATATCCTATGACTCTTCCACACAATTAAAAGACACATTGCATGATAAAGTAGATGTATTCTCATCCGAAGCTAGGAAGATGAAATCATTTAAGAAATTGACATTTCCTTGAGAGAATTACACATCTAAAGCCAAGAATACATAACAACAACCAACAAATTATGGATCAAATTAAAGATTATTTATAAGTGATGTTCTCAAATTGGATGACCAGAACCATAAGAAATGCTTGTAATAATTGAGATCAGTGCCATATCTACAAGCTTGGAGTCAAAGAAAATTGAATTTCAAGGTAAATTTAATCCTAAACATCCATGATCTATGTGAGGTTTCTTTGCAATTCACACATCAATAATTGGGTTCTAAGACTACTTATCAGATCCAATTATCTTGCACATGAATTTATGATTTGATCTAAGCATTTTAACTAACTCTTTCAACCAAAGCTAAAATAAAAGCATACATCAAAGAATAACAACAATGAAAATTAATGAAATGATCTTAGTTCAGAGTTTTCATTAATAATTTAGGTACAAAGTAAAATTGGAGAGACTACAAACTCTGAAAAACTTGTATTGTCATTTAGATATGCTTAGGAACTATACATTTGAAAAAATTTACTAACTAGACTCAAGACATAAGATAAGGACCTTAAACATATTTGCTCTGTGCTTTCATTTGCACAATTCTATTCTAAAATTGAACTAGAGACTTGCACTAATGGCCTTGAATTCCCTTTTATGGAAACAAGGGAGCAAAACAAGCTTTGGTCAAAGAATACACATGTCACATCCTAATTGGACTTCTACAAGACAATATTCCATTTATAGTTATATTTACATTTCCATTGAAGGGAATACACATGAGACAAAGATTATTTCCATTTGTTGCGAGGAGAAAACCCGCCTTCCAAAAGGCACATGTTGAAAAGAATAATCTTCTAATTATTGTAACTCATTTGTTCCATTGGGAAAAATGACAAAATGAAAAAGCCAAAAAAGATGAGCAAGCATCCCTATCAGCACTCATATCATTAGTAATTAACACTTATCTGTAATACTCTCTATCTAGAAACATATATTTGTTACACATTATTCTTTCAAAGGCCAGACTTGTGTTATACTTGACCAATCATATATGTTTCCCTTTCTGTATTTACAAAACCAATCTATCAATAAATATTCTCTTCCATTTTTTAAATTCAACATTAGATGGCCAATTGAAATCAATGATTTCATCCATCTTCTTCCTATATGGAGAATATTTTGTCATTACTGAATTGGATTCCTTATCAAAATCCTCCAAAAAGCTGATGATAAAAGATAATTTCTCCAAAGTGTTGTTCAAAATATTAATATCAACCTTTTCACAAATAAGCTTTTCTTGAGAGGCAACAGTGTTGTCCATCTAGTTCTTTCACATCTGCAGGGGTTTCACTTCATCATAAGTGTGTTGAATATGTAGCAACAATGACACATTTTTCTGGTCATAATCAACTTTCAATTCTCTTTTTTTTGTTCTAGAAGATAAATGTACCCTTGAAACCCTTGTTCATTAATTTCAATGACAAATCTATAAGTTGGGACAACCTTCGAGTATCTATCTTCCTGTTGATTAGCCCCAACTACCATGTGCTTCAACTTTTCAGTTCTAGGAATCCATTTAGCAAGGAGTGGGATGGACAACTCTTTATCCCTCTGAGATAACCTTATTGCTCGTAGTATCAAGGAGTAATTGGCATGAACACTATTCAATTTACTCTAAATTTTTCTATTCAGGTGCTTCAAGACAGTATGAACAATCCTTGAATTGCTCTCATACATTGTGTCCTATGTCTGCTCAAGCAATTTCTTATACACTTCAATCTGTGTGAGGAGTTGTGCTCTTGTAGGATCATCTAATGGGATGGTACCTACTATTCTTGTCTTCTCAATTGTGAGTGGCTCTTTCCCCAAATTGTATGGCACTATTTCCAAAGATTGATCCGGTGAGGGAGATTGAGAATGTGCAACTGGAGAAGTCGATGGTGCATGACTTGAACTAGTTTGACCTTGATTTCTTAATACTTCTATATGTTGTTTATATAATGCTACCTTAGTTTCTAACTTGGACACCTTTTATTGAATTTTATCATATTCACCTATCACATTCACCTATAATATTATTATATTTGTTCCTATAATCATCTCTTTCAAGAGAGAGGTTTTCCACTGTTGCCTTAGTAAACCTTGCAACAATCACAACCATATCAGCTTCCTCTAAAGCTGGGGTATTAGTGAATCTCTTTATCATCAATTGTCCACCAAAATTTTATGGTTTAGCCACTACCAACTCCTTGGATCCCAAAGTTAATGACCATATTTCTAATGCATCACATTCTTCACTGAATGCTGATCCTCGAGGTGCCATCTCTACTTCTTTAGTTTGTAGGAAGGGCCTTCCAGACCTCCTTATAGTATTAAGCATTGTAGCTTCAACAATGTCCCATTCAAGTAGTAATAATACACCACTCTCTCAAGCTCACAAGCTCTCTACCCTCTTTAGTAGTCATATTCTAGAATTTATCCTTTATAGAGTTTCTTACATTTTCCTAAATGATAGCTTCAAGGAGTTCTGGATGTAAGCTCCTCTCAGTAGCAACCTTCTCTGCATATTTTGGAGCTTGAGCTCTCCATACAAAATCTTTGAATGCCCTTGTTTCAACAAAGGAAGCATCATCCATCTTTCTCAATGTCATATCCTTTTGAAAATTATTTTCCTCTTTAAATAAGAACATATGCACCAATAGGGAATACCACGAGAATTTCACTCAATTCTTTCCTTCTTTCAACTCAACCAAGCCTTTATGGATATTCTCTGCCAAATATCTGGCGTAGTCATAGACAATGTTGAAGGCTAGGTGTTCTATATGTGTTTCCATGTAACTATATTCCTTTCACAATGTGTCAGGTAGAGAGAAATCAATAATTTGGCACAAGGATTATACTGTATTCTTGAAGTAACTTGTAAAATACCTCATTGGGAAAGGTTCTAACTCATCTTTACCAATCCTTATTTTCTTTCTATTTTTCCTAGTGCCAGTGTGGCAGTATGTGTAGGAAACATTCTTGTCTTGCTCAACACTTTGGTGTTCTCATACTCCTTTCTAAATACATCCATATCAAGAGGAACCATATCAATGTTCCATTCTTGCAACTAGAAAATTTTTGCAATTTCCTCCTTGGTTATCCTCAACATATCCTTCCCATCCAATGTTTTGATTACCCTTGAAACTGGGTCATACCTTGAAGCAATGTGTTTCAACAAGTCAGCATCCATATACACATTAGGAACCACTAATTTTCCCAAGTCTAATCTTCAAGGGTTGCAAAGAGGAACCCCAAGATTTCTATACTCGAACCAATGCTGAAATAACTACCATCCAGTATAAGGTACTTCAACATCTTTGATGAAACATTGTCTATCAAGTACCCCCTCCCTAACTATTGGGCCACGAAACATCCCACCTTTGTCCCTTTTATTTGTGGAGAGTTTTAGTAAATCCATTACATCCTAGGATAGTAATCTGGGTTGAGTTGCATAAGTAGTGGTTTGTGCTTTAAGTGCCATTAACAGTGGGGCAAGTTTAGGCCAAGTTAGGATTTTCAACACAAAAGGTTTCAAAAACTAGATTCTCAATTCAAACCTAGGGCTCGACTCAAACCCAAAATTTAAAAGATCTTGCAAAATTATGACCTTTTAAAGACAAAATAGACCTAAATAAAGAAATTAAAACAAAGCATGGAAGCTCATTTGACAAGAAATGCAATGAAAACCAACTCCAGCATAGAGAATTTGAATAAAGCATAAAAAACACATTTATTTTACTTACAAATTTTTCCCGTAAGAAACCCTAATGCCTACTGTGCCAAAATATGAAAATAGCCCTTTTCAATCCCTATACACACCAGACATGTTTGTAACTCTCAATTTAGCGAGACGTGATCATCTAAATCTAGCTTGGGAAAAAATGAAGTAGTTTTAGAAGTCATTTCTGGCATTACTACTCACTCGTGCAAAGCAAGAATGGCTGCAACGATCGTACTTCTCAATATTAAATATTCATTGTTGATCTCTTGTTGAGATGGCCTTTTGGATGACTCAGAATGAGTCGATTATGTTTGAATTCTAGTCATTGTCACACATCGATCTACTTTCCAACGAAACTTTGCCAACAAAGTACTCATTTGTCTATCTGTGGGCTCCACCTTTCCTTGTTTTCTAGCGACCAAAGAAAATACATTGCAGTTTCTTGCAAACCTCGTAGCCTTTAAGCAACCAACAACTTAATCCTATGAGATGGTAGGGAATGATAGCGATTAACCCTACCGTCACTTCATAACCATTGATTAGAATACTGAGGATGTCAGATGGATAAAGTGGAGACTGGGCCCACACTCATGGTTGTACATGCATTAGCATCTTGCAGACCATGCTATACTTAACGAGTTGTCCTTCGAGACTTGCAAGCTAGTGGGGAATGGCCTAGTTCGATTCTCATGATCAAAGGATCTCCCAACCTACTCACGCAATAAGATTAGTCCAAACGGGGCCATGACTAGGCTAATGACCATTTGATCCTCAGGAAGATGACTTAAACATAAGTCATTTGAAAAATATTATGGCCCGACTATAGCAAGCACTTAAATGATTAACCACACATGATGACTGACTAACTTAGGGTTTGGGGCTGAAACAAAGAATGATTTCAATGGCTCAACTCATTAGTTAAATGAATGACAATGGGATGTAGCAAGTCAACATGAAATTATAAGGATGGAGATTTAGGATTGATTACTATGAAGTGAGGGTTTTTTGAACTAAAAGCCTAAACCCTACTCATGGACAGAAGCCAAAAACCTCAACAGGAAAAATTATGCAAGAATTTTTAAAAATTATAGTAGCACTACTAGTGGCTCATGCTCGAGGATGCATACCCCTGGTGGGTATGGTGAGAAATAGATCTCCTAGTGAAGCAAACCAACACAAAGGAACCCAAAAAATGCAGGAGCTTGCCCGGACAAGGCAAGCAAACACAACAAAAATCAAACACACCAAACCTATGTACAAAATTTACAAAGATATACAATGTACATGGAAAAACATCCTATTTCATGAGAAATAGGACTTCAGGAACTGTCCATGCATGGGAAGTTCTAGAAGTTCACCTATTAAGGACTACAAAAAATATGAGTCTTCCCCATGTGTATCTGCAATCAAATAGGGCCCAAGCCATAGGGGATCAAACTTCTCATGCTTTCCAATGTCCCCATACCTTGCATTCCACATCAAGACCATACATCCAAATTCAAACTTCCTTTCAATGGTATTCTTTTCATATAGATGTTTAACTTGGAGCTGCAGCCTCTCATTTCTTTTATGAGATTCTCTTCTAGTTTCATCCAACTCAATTAACTCATCCATCATGTGTTGCATCTCATCACAAATGTCATCATCATATTCTTGGAAAAATTTATATATCTTTATCAAGTTACTATGAGGTATTCTTGCTTCTACCCCATATACCAAATTAAATGGTGATTTCCCAATGACCTTTTTGATTGTGGTTCTATTTTCCCACTATGTGAGCTGAAATTTTGAATCCCTTGCCTTCTTATTTTTCTCAATCACCAATTTGATGATCTTCATCAAGCTCTTATTGCTTGATTCTTCCTATCCATTCCCTTGGGGGTGATAAGGAGATGAATAAGAAATACATATACCATGCTGATTGCATAAATCAATAAATTCTTCAGACCTGAAACACATGGCATTGTTAGATATGATTCTCTTTAGGACTCCAAATCTACTTAGTATGTTACTCATCAAAAAATCAACTACTACTTTGCTTGTTGCTCTTTAGGTGGGAATTGCTTCCACCCATTTTTTGAAGTAATCAGTAGCAACAAGGATCCAAGAATGATCCCCACTTGAATTTTCTAACATTTCTCCAATAAAATCAATGCCCCATTATTGAAAAGGTGCCTGAGTTGAGACCAACCTAAGATGAAAATTACCAAAAAAATTAGTTTTCCAATAAATATCTAGCAAGCATCACACTTAACAAATATATGGGAATCTTTGAATACTGTAGGCCACCAAAATCCTACCCTCAGTATTTTATTAGTGGTTGTCTTGGCTATGTAATGACCTCCACATTATCCCTTATGCATCTTAGTCAAAAGGTCTCCTGCTTGATCACCATCCACACATCTGACCAACACACCCTCTGGGCTTCTCCACTATAGTTCACCATCAATGATAACATATTTGATAGCCTGTAGTTTTAGAGTTATCCTCTCATTGTTAGGCATGCCTTCAAGGAATTGCATGGTCTACAGGTACTCTACAAATCTCATGTACCACCCACAGGTCTACATATCACATATGGGTGCAACATTCTCATGTTCAACTTGATTGATCTGATTGGCTTCCAAGTTGGTCTCAACCATCAACTTGGATAGACCTTGACCCCTCACCAACTTTTTAATCTGGATGCCAATGTTAAACTCTTGAATTCTGTTGATCCATCTACATCTCCTACCTGTAGTGTCCTATTGGGTGAAAATTTATTTAACTGCTGCACTCAGAACATAAGCTACAATAGTTGCTCTAGTCAAATATGGTCTAATTTTTTTTACATCCTTCACCAAGGCATATTCTTGCTTCTCTGTGACATTGTACTTGAGCTCAACAGCCTACAAGGACTTGGTAAAGAAAGAAATCAAATCCTCAAATCCTTCATCATTATTTTGTAACAATACTCCTACCACTGTGTGAAATGAAGCAAAGGTAAAAATTTGAAATGCCTTGGAATAATTAGGAGACTTAAGGACAGGTGCTCTATGATTGCATCCTTTATGGCCTAAAAATCCTTAGTAGGTTCTTTTATCTAGGATAACTTCTCTCCTTTTTCAACATTTTAGAAATGGGCCAAACAATTTCAACAAAATTGGTAACAAATATTCTTACAAAGTTAATTTTCCTGAAAATGGATTGAATTCCTTCCACATTTCTAGGTTGTAAAATTTTATCTATAGCTGCTACTTGTTTAGGATCAATTCTAACCCCATATTTTGAAACAATATGCCCCAACAACTTACCTTCTTTAACTCCGAAAGCGCATTTCTTAGGATTCAAAGAGATCCCATATTCCAAAGATCTGATAAATATATTTTCAAGGTGTGAGTAGTGATATTCCTCCTTACTATGGGTAGAAAGATCATCTTGATAAATGGAAAGAAACAAATCAATGAAATCACAAAAAATCCACATCCATGGCTCTTTAAAAAGTGGCACCAACATTAATCAAGCCAAATGGAATCCTTACATATACATATGTCCCCCATTGCATTGTAAATGAAGTTTTAAATTGTTATGATTCCTTCACCATGACTTGGTTATAACCTAAAAACCCATCCATCATTGAGAGCAACTCACATCCAGCCACTTTCTGTAACATTGCTCCATATTAGGAAGAGGGTAATTATCTTTTAGAGATGCCACATTCAAATTTCTAAACTCTACACACAACCTCAGGTCTCCATTTTTCTTTCTGACTGGAACTAAATTTGAAACCCATGATGAGCTTCTGATGGTCTTTATAATCCCTGCATCTCTTAGCTTAGTAAGCTCTTCTTGCATCTTTGGCAGAAAAGTCAAATTTATTGGCCTCTATTTTTGTCTGAAAGGTTTTGCATCAGGTTTCAAAGGGATTTCATGCTAGAAAAAATCTTCCAAGTAGGCCTTTAGTCATCATATAACCATGCAAACACATGCATTCATTTCCTCAATAAGGCGATTATCATATTTCTCACATGGGGTTTCATCTTCTTGCCTATATACACTTTTTTGGGAGAATTATTTATCCCAAGATTTATCCCTTCTAAATCCTCTTTATGGGAAGATGCTTGCTAAACATTTGACTTGTTAGGGCCACCAAAAACCCTCTCTAGTGCAACCAGTCCTTTGGGAATCTTATTTGTTTTTAATTAAATTATCTCATTCCCAAATAACATCTCTTTCCCATCAACCTCAACTACTAGTGAGCCAAACTCAATCTCTTGGCTTTCACATTTATCAATGCAATGTAAGAATCTCAAAATTTCATTGTCATTGTCAAATACTTGCCCGTTGCAAATTTTGTCAGGAACTACATGTTGAGTCTGTACTTCTATTCATGAGACACCATCAAAGGTAACATCATCTAATCTAACATCAATGTTAGATAATAGGCCTACCCTGACATTTTGTCCCCTTTCTATCCAATCTATGCCAAAGGCATCAAAGGCCTCAATAGTATCCCAAATTTCATTCATGTATTGTCTAAGCCTTTTATCTTTAGTAACAAATCTAGACCTAACCTGGGAAACTACCAACTTAGAATCCCATAGTACTTTTAACAACTTAATGCCATGTTTGGAAGCTAATTTCAACCCAAGCAAGAAAGCCTCGTACTTAGCAACATTATTTGTATAAGAAAACTATAACAAGGAGTACTTGAAAGTTTTACCTTGTGGAGAGATGAGAATAACCCCTACACCTAAGGCTTCCCTAGAATACACTCCATCAAAGTACATGGTCCATAGAGCATCTTCTTGAGGTGTATCTATGACCTCCTTGTCAATTGGTGCAGGATTGACTTCTTCCTCTTCTTATTTCAATTCTTCCACTCAGAAAGTGTCTAAACTAGTATCCACAAAGTTAATTATTTGTGGTTCCTCTTGCTCTTCTACAAATTCTATCATATGAAAAACCCTTGGTTCTCTTGCAATCTTAACATCATTTTGACCAATTGAAAAAGTTGCAAATAATAGGTCACACTGAATACTCCCACCCATAGAAGCACTCCAATTTCTCAACAATAACATCCCATAAGTTGGTCGAATGTACACCACTGTGATACTCATAAATAACTCCTCAGAGAGGGCTGCCAATCTATATGTAACTTTGTTGATTACCCCTATAACAGGTACTTCCCTGGAGTCCATATCATAACACTTCCCATAAGTTTTATCAACCTTTAAGCCCATTTCTTCCATAATTTTTATTAGCATTACATTTTTTGAGGCCCTTGAATCTATCATACAGTTTCTCAACAAATTTCCATCAAAGATCAAGCTCAAAAAAAATTGGTTCACTTGGCTTGGATTGGCAGTAATGGTGGTTTCTAGATATATGTCAAGATTTTAATTGATCACTACTTTGACCTCAACATTATTTTCTTGGCTTGTGCTTCCTTCAAGTTGATCAGTTATCACTTTAACCTTCCCACTAGCAACAATAATATTCATAAGAGCAACAATATTATTCTTATGCTCATCTTTTCTCATATTTTCTAGGAATGGGACTGTGACTTTGAATTGAGATAATACCTAAAACATATCTACTAGAGAATAATTCAGTAACTCAAGAAGTACAAATTATGTAGGAATTACCTTCTCACCTTGTCCTTGAACCTTTTCAGCATTGGGTTTCACATCTTTGGCCTTCTTAGCTTGAAGAGTAGCCTCACCATCAATTTTTTCCTTAGTGCCTTTCTTGGCCCAAATTCTCACTTCTTTACCCCCCTTGGGTTTTGTCTCTTCTTTCTTGTTCTCTATCTTTGTTCCTTTGTTTTTTGCATTATTTTCCTTAATAAAAAAGCTACCCAAGCTACCCTAATTACCACTCATAGTACTATTTCTTAAATGCTACTCATTCCTTACCTTAGAAGCCACTATAATTGTGTACCTTTCAATCTCCTCATTTGAGGGTGTCCTCAAAGAAATATTATTTGACTCAAGAGTGTAGACCATGCATTCATTCTCTCCCTCTTCATCTGAGAATACTTGATGATAAGAGTTCACCTCCTGCCTTCGAATATCCACATCACTTATGTTAGGCTCATCATCTGAGGAGTATTCTTCACAACCAAGATCCAATTTGGTCATGATCACATTTTTCATTTCATCCTGATACTGAAGAGAGTCAGATCCTCCTTGATCATCTTAAGATTCTTCTACTGACCTAGCAACAACACATTGTTGTGCAGAGTGAGGCATCTGACATACTCCACACCAAGGTAAGTCTTCAGTAAAATTTGTGGAATGCTTGTGCAAAGGATCAAGTGTACCCTAGAAATTCTTCTGATTATTATTAACTGGCTTCCCATTATGCCAATTTGTATGATAGGGGTAGTCCTGCAATCTTGGGGGCCTTTCATTTCTCTAGAATTCTGGCTTATCATTCTTGGCTTCCTTTTGCAATAAGCTAAGAACCTGATCTAACCTGTCATAAGGAGTTGCAGTTTTACCATCCTTGTCATTTTGAGCTCTTGGTTTTCTTGAAGTCTTTGGGTCTTCCCTTCTTCCTACTTTACCAGAAGCTCTTTTGTTATTTTCAATGTTGACTGCCATCTTGTAAGCCTCTCTTAGATTCTAGGGATTCTTATCTCTAAGTAGATAACACATCTTAGAGTCAAGCATTACAATACACTACCAAACATGCATTTTCATTAGGTTGTAAATAAGTAGGGACTCCAATCATAGCTTTCTAAAATCTTGTATTGAATTCAGTGACCATCTCATTATGCCCTTTAGTGATGTTATTGAAATTATTCAAATTGAACCTAGGATCAGTTTGATCCCCATACTGCTCTCTGAAAATTCTATAGAAAGACTCCTTGGAATCAATACTTGTATCAGGTAACCCCCTATACCAATCCCTTGCATGTTCAATCAAGGATTGCACAAAGTATTTCATGGAAACATCCTCATCCCATAGTTCAAAATATTCCACAAAGCTCTAGAAGGACTTCAAGTGATCTTCACCACTGAAAGCATTATTACTAGTAAATTTAGGGAGATGCTTCCTTGCATTATCTGGGACAGGGTTTGTATAGCCTAGAATATTGTCAAACAAAATTTTCCTATACCTATCATTTTGAGGTGGCCTTCTGGGATGTTTGTCCTATGAGTATCCTTGTGTTCATCATCCTTTTTATTGTTATATTGATCTGCATTCATGCCTCTTCCACTTCCATTATTACTACCACCATTTTTCATATCTCCTTCATTATCCTCAGAATAATAATTTCTATTCTTGTTACCTCCTCCACCTCCACCACCCTGGTTGCCACCACCACCTCCACTAGGAGTATGTCCTCTTGACCTATTCTTATTGCATCCATTATCATTTTTCCTAGAGCTTGAATACTTTGGAGCTGGTATAGAGATTTTAAGGAAGGCGATCTTTCTGGCCATTTTTGCATTGGTAGCTTCAATTTCAACCTTCTTCAAGTCTTCCTGCAAATTTTCATTTATCAATTGCATTTTCATGAGTTTAGGATTTGGGGGTGCAACAGATGGAATAGGATCAACTTTGGGGTTATTAATAGGGGTTTTGGTAGATGAAGTGTGGGTATTTGTGTTAGTATTGGTAGTGAATGTATTAAAGGTATTCTTATGGTTTTGATGCATGGGTTTCTTCCCATGATCTACAAATGATGTTTTCTTGGAGATAATGGGAGGATCGGTGGTTTTAGTAGTTGTAGTATAAGTGCTAGCAGCAGAGATTCCCATGAAAACTCTTACCTTAGGAATTTCATGGGTGATTTAAGTTGCTATTTTATCGACACTCTCTTTAGAAGCTTTACGTCTAGCAGCATCCTCTCTCATTTTCTCAATTTTTTGTCTCCTAGCATCTGTCTCAAGGTGCTTGGCTCTAACCCTATCCTCCTTTTCCTTCGATTCCTTTAGTCTATTCTTTTCTTCTTGCTGAACAAGCCAATTTTCTTCCTCTTCCAAGGCTTGCATATCCTTGTCAATATCTTCCTAAATTTCTAAGAAGTCTCCATACTCACTTGGTGTAGGGGTATGGAAGGTTTTCTCAACTGTACCTTCCTCATGGGGAAAAAGTGTTTCCATTTTAGGAAGCTCTCCCCTTGGGTTAAATTTTCCTCCGTGAAAAACAAACCCAACTCCAAGTGTTGATGGCTCTAGGAATTTCTTACTCCTATCGCAAAATCCCCACCTATCTTCTTCTCTAGAAATATCAAGCTCATTGTCAAACACTTGTTCAATAGGAAAGCTTCCCTCATCTTCCTTAGGTATTTCATCCTAATTTGGATTCTCATTGGAATTCACACTATTTACTTCATTATTGAAAGTAGGAGATGCTCCAGCAATAGATTCAATAGAATTACCTAATTTAGTAGCTTTCTTCTTCCATAGTTCCTTTTTATCCTTTGCAAGCTCGAGTTCCAAATTATGCTTAGGATTTTTCTTTGCATAAATTATAGTTTTCCTCATGGTGTCAATTGTTGTGTCAGAATCCTTCTTCTCAAGTTCCCTTCAAGATCTTTTCATCATACTGGTATGAGAAACTTCAGAGTCGCCACACATAATGTTGGGAAATATAAATTCATTATATTTTGACTTGTTATTTGTGAGCTCAGAGAAAATTTTAAACATAACTTGACATAATATGACAAAATTGACTAGAATTTGAACCATAAACTGGATATGAGATATGAAACTTTAAGATTTGAACCAGTAATTCTTACAATGAAGAATAAAAAAACACTTGACTCTGACTGTACTAGATTTGCACTAGAGACTTTGCATATAGTTAGGTCCCCAACAGAGTCGCCAATCTATTGGTTGTTTTCAACAAACCAATCAAATCTCGCCAAGTACCTATGAGCTTGCCATGCTCAATTCTTGAATACCTGCAAGATAATTGGACAAAAAATGAGATGTAGCACAAATGCTCCTTCTCCTACACTTTGAGTCCCACAATGTATATCCTATGACTCTTCTACACAATGAAATGATGCATCACATGATAAAGTAGATGTATTCTCATCAAAGGCTAGGAAGATGAAATCCTTCAATAAATTTGCATTTCCTTGAGAGAATTACACACTAAAGCTGAGAATATGAAACAAAACTAGCCAACAAATTACAAATTGATTTAAATATTATTTATAAGTGATGTTCACAAATTGGGTGACCAGAACCATAAGAAATTCTTATAATAATTGATATCAGTGTCATATCTATGGGATTGGAGTCAAAGCAAATTGAACTACTAGGTAAATTTAATCCTAAACATCCATGATCTATGTGAGGTTGCTTTGCAATTCACACATAAATAATCAAGTTCTAAGACTACTTATCAGATCCAATTATCCTGCACATGAATGTAGGATTTTATCTAAGCATTTTAGATGACTCTTTGAACCAAAGCTAAAATCAAAGCATACATCAAAGTATAACAACAATGAATATTAATGAAATTATCTTAGATCAGATTTTTCATTAATAATTTAGGTATAGAGTAAAATTGGAGAGAGTACAGAGTTTGAAAACTTGCATTATCATTAAGATATACTCAAGAACCATACATTTGACAAAATTTACTAACTAAACTCAAAGCATAAGATAAAGACCTCAAACATATTCTCTCTATGTTTTCATTTGCACAATTCAATTCTAGAATTCAACCAGAGACCCACACTAGTGGCCTCAAATTCCTTTTTATGGAAACAAGGGAGAAAAACAAGATTTGGGCCAAGAGTACACATGTCACATCCTAATTGGACTACTACAAGACAATATTCAATTTATAGTTATATTTACATTTCCATTGAAGGGAATACACATGAGACAAAGATTATTTCCATTTGTTGCGAGGAGCAAACCCGCCTTCCAAAAGGCACATGTTGAAAAGAATAATCTTCTAATTGTTGTAGCTCATTTGTTCCATTAGGAAAAATGAAAAAATGACAAAGCCAAAAAATATGAGCAAGCATCCTTGTCAAAACTCATATCATCTACAATTAACACTTATCTGTAATACTCTCTATCCAAAAACATATATTTGTTACACATTATTCTTTCAATGGCCAGACCTATGTTATACATGACCAATAATATATGTTTCCCTTTTTGTACTTACAGACACAATCTATCAATAAATATTCTCTTCCATTGTTCATATTTAGCATCAGATGGCCAATTGAAATCAATGATTTCGGCCATCTTCTTCCTATATGGAGAATATTTTGTCATTATTGAATTGGATTCCTTATCAAAATCCTCCAAAAAGCTGATAATAAAAGACAATTTCTCCAAAGTGTTGTTCAAAATATTAATATCAACCTTTTCACAAATAAGCTTTGCTTAAGACGCAATGGTGTTGTACATCTGGTTCTTCCACATTTGTAGGGGTTTCACTACATCATAAGTGTGTTGAATGTCTGACAACAATGAAAAATCTACCTAGTCATAATTAGCTTTCATTTCTCTTATTTTCTATTCTATTGGAGCAATATACCCTTGAAACCCTTGTTCATTGATTTCACTAACAAATCTATAAGTTGTTATAGCCTTCGGGTATCTATCTTCCTATTGATTAGCCCCAACTGCCATGAGCCTCAACTTTTCAGCTCTAGGAATCCATTTATCAAGAAGTGGGGTTGCCAACTCTTTATCCCTCTGAGATAACCTTATTGCTTGTATAATCAAGGAGTAATTGGCATGAACACTATTTAGATTACTTTGAAATTTTCTATTCAGTTGCTTCAAGATAGTATGAACAATCCTTGAATTGTTCTCATACATTGTATCCTATGTTTGTTCAAGCAATTTCTTATACACTTCATGTGTGAGAAGTTGTGCTCTTGTAGGATCATCTGATGGGATGGTACTAGATGTGCTTGGCTTCTCAATTGTGAGTGGCTCCTACCCCAAATTGTATGACATTATTGCCAAAGATTGATCTAGTGAGGGAGATTGAGAATGTGCAGCTAGAGAATTTGGTGCATGACTTGAAATAGTTTGACCTTTATTTCTTAATACTTCTATCTATTGTTTATACAATGCTACCTCAATTTTGAACATGGCAACATTTTGCTGAATTTTATCATATTCACCTATACGATTATTATATTTGTTCCTATAATCATCTCTTTCAAGAGTGAGGTTTTCTATTGTTTCCTTATTAAACCTTGCAACATTCACAACCATATCAGCTACCTCTAAAGCTGGAGTATCAATGACTCTCTTTATCATCAATTTTCCACCAAAATCTGATCGTTCAACTACTACTAGCTTCCTGGATCCCATAGATAATGACCATATAACTAATGTGTGCCATTCTTCACTAAATGTTGATCCTTGAAGTGCCATCTCTACTTCTTTAGTTTGCAGCAAGGGCCTTTCAGACCTTCTTATAGTATCAAGCACTATAGCATTAGCAATGTCCCATTTAGGTAGTAACAATACACCACTCTTTTTCACAAGCTCTCTGCCCTCTTTAGCAGTTATATTTTGGAATTTAGTTTTCGTATCCTTTCTTACATTTTCTTGAATGATAGCTTCAGGGAGTTCTAGATATAAGCTCCTCTCAGTAGCAACCTTCTCTGCATATTCTGGAGCTTTAGCTCTCCATACAAAATATTTGAATGCCCTTGTTTCAACAAAGGAATCATCCTCCATCTTTCCCAATGTCATATCATTTTGAAAATTATTTTCCCCTTTAAATAAGAACATATGCATCAACATGGAATACCACTAGAATTTCACCCAATTCTTTCCTTCTTTCAACTCAACCAGGCCTTTATGGATATTCTTTTCCAAATATGTGGTGTATTCATAGATAATGTTGAAGATTGGATTTTGTATATGTGTTGCCATGTAACTATATTCCTTTCACAATGTGTCAGGTGGAAAGAAATCGATAATTTTGCACAAGGATTATGTTGTCTTCTTGAAGTAACTTTTCAAATACCTTATCGGGAAAGGCTCTAACTCATCTTTACCAATCCTTTTTTTCTTTATATTTTTCCCAATGCTGGTTCTAGCAGTATGTGTAGACAACATTCTCATCCTAATCAATACTTTGGTGTTCTCATACTCCTTTCTAAAGACATCTATATCAAAAGGAACCATATCAGTGTTCCATTCTTGCAACTGGAAAATCTTTGCAATTTACTCCTTGGTTATCCTCAACATATCCTTCCCATCAAATGTTTTGATTACCCTTGAAACTGGGTTATACCTTAAAGCAATGTCCTTCAACAAGTCAGCATCCATATACACATTGGGAACCACTAATTTTCCCAAGTCTAATCTCCAAGGGTTACAAAGAGGAACCCCAAGATTTCTATTCCTGAACTAATGCTGAAATAACTGCCATCCAGTATAAGGTACTTCAACATATTTGATGAAACATTATCTATCAAGTACTCCCTCCCTAACTATTGGGCCACAAAACATCCTACCCTTGAACTTTTTATTTGTGGAGGGTTTGAGTAAATCCATTACATCTTGGGATTGTAAGCTGGGTTGAGTTGCAAAAGTAGTGGTTTGTGCTTTAGGTTGCATTGGCAGTGGGGAAAGCTTAGGCCATGTTAGGGTTTTTGAATACAAAAGGTTTCAATGACTAGATTCTCAATTCAAACCTAGGGCTAGACTCAAACACAAATTCTAAAAGGTCCTATAGAATTATTACCTTTAAAGACAAAATATCCCTAAATAAAGAAATTAAAACAAAGCATGGAAGCTCATTTGACAAGAAATGTAATGAAAACCAACTCCAGCATAGAGAATTTGAATAAAGCATAAAAATGTTTTTTTTTTACTTACAGATTTTACTGGTGAGAAACCCTAATGCCAACCGTTCCAAACTTTGCAAATAACCCTTTTGAATCCTTGTACATTCTAGATGTGTTTACAACTCTCAATTATGTGAGACTCGATCATCTACATCGAACTTGGGAAAAATTGAAGTAGTTTTAGAAGTCATTTCCACCATTACTACTTGCTCATGTGAAGCAAGAATGACTACAATGGTTGTACATCTAAATTTTGAATATTCACCATTGATCTCCTATCGAGATGGCCTTTTGGATGACTTAGATTGAGTCAATTATGTTTGAATTCCAATCCTTATCACACATCAATCTACTGGTCAATGAAACTCTTCCAACTGAGTACTCATTTTTCTATTTGTGGGCTCCACCTTTCCTTGTTTCCAGTGACCAAAGAAAACATGTGGTAGCTTCTTGCAAACCTTACAACCTTTAACCAACCAACAACTTAATTCTGCAAGATGGCAAGGAACGATGATGATTAACCCTACCATTACATCATAATCATTGATTAGAATATTGAGGATGTTGGATGGATAAAGTGAAGACTGGGCCCAAAACTCACAGTTGTACATGCGTAAACATCTCGTAGACCACACAAAACTTAATGAGCTATCCTTTGATACTTTTGAGCTAGTGGGAAATGACACAGATCAATTCCCATGATCAAAGGATATCCCAACCTACACAGACGATAAGATTAGTCCAAACGGGGCCATGACTAGGCCAATGACCATTTGACCCTTAGGAAGATGACTTAAATGTATTTCATTTGAAAAATATTATGGTCTAACTATAGGAAGCACTTAAATGATTCACCACACATGATGAGCGACTAACTTAGGATTTGGGACCAGTACAAAGAATGATTTCAATGGCCCAACTCATGACTTAAATGACTGACGACGGGATGCAACAAGTCAACAAAAAAATATAAGGATTGAAATTTAAGATTGATTACTATGAAGCAAGGGTTTTTTGAACTAAAACCCTAAACCCTACTCATGGAAACAGAAGCCAAAAACCTCAACAGGCAAAATTATGCAAAAAATTTCAAAAAGATTAGCAGCACTACCAAGGCTAACACCCAAAAGGCCTAATTATAAAATATTGTGAAGTAAATTATCAAGCATATTGAGTCGGCAGGAAGGCTTACACCTTACCAAAAGATATGTAAGTAGTAAGTAGCAAAATCAAAGGCCAACAACTAAAGAGTTGTATTTTTCCAAAGGAAGTGTTTGGAATTTTGGACTTCGGAGTCATGTCTTCTGGCTTGCAACCTATTGAAATGAATGAAAGCAGTAAGATGAAGCGGTAAACCTCAACTCTCGACTAAGTCCTGCATATTTTGAAGTTTTTGTGTGATGGTTTACAATGGAGTGGAGAAGCTAGAAGGTAAAGGGTAAAGCCCATGGTCGACCCCCAACAAGTGTGGAAGAAGAATCAGACATGTGTGTTTCAAACTTGCTTCTTAATTCCTTCAATGAACAACAAGCAAGAGGTAAGAGGGATGAGCGACTCTTGAACTTCAAAGGAAAAGAAATGAAAAGTCACTGAAATTGAAGGAGTAATTATGCAGGAAGGTTGTGTTGACTTGGGTTGACCAATGCGGATTTGTGGGAAAGTGACACATGACTAAAAGTGATTGGATCATCTGATTCACATCGTTGTTGTGAATCATTAAGGATCTATGGCCACATTTAAATCTTGTCTAATCAAATGGTGGTGATTTAAATTCAAGCAGCTAAGTGATAAATGTTTGATCATGTGTGAAAATAGAGGTGAATGGCTAGGAAGAAAAATGATGAAACTCCCAGTTTAGGTGAATGGACTTATGGTGTAGAAAATGATATAACTATTCCAACTAATTCTTGCAAAGGATTGGAAGGAATTTACGACACAATTAATGATATAAAATCTAGAAGAGATTGAGCAAGCAAGTATGATGGATATGAAATATGATATGAATCAATTTTATAGGTATGGGCATTAAATGAAAAGAAAACCCTAAGTTTGTGATACACCAAAGATAGAAAATGCATTGAATGTTGTCAATAGTTATTGGCTCAAGGTGTGAAAGAAACTTTTCAATGAAGGAAAGTATGTGACGTTGAATACTTGAGATAGGTGTGTAGTTGGATGACTAAGTGTATGTTGTGAAAAGAATTTACATGACTTAAAGCAGAGAAGAGGAGATAAGAATGACCCTAAGTGAATGATAGAGAATATCATCTAGGATTTTCACAACAAAGAGGAGAGAGAGGTATATAGAGGTAGATGTAGAATTAGTAGCAGAGGAAGATTGAATACAAGATGTCCTAATGTGTAGTGTAGAGAAGAGAAGATAAGAATGTGTTGTTGAATCCACAACAACAAAGATAGAGGGAATGCTTGCAAAGAGGAAAAGCAACATATGCACAGTTACAGATCATGCTTATAACAAAGAACTAGATTCATTTAAATCATTTGGAGTTGTAGTTCCATAACTCTTACATTGTAAATCTAATTGGTTGGTGCCATCAAATAGTTGTGTCGGTGCTCAATGTAGGAAGTGGGTGCTTCCTTGGAGTTGGTTCTCATAAACCAAGGGATTGGTATCTCCTTAGGGTTGGTTCCCCTAAAAATTGTAACTAATGAGGTTCTATTGTGAGGCAGGATTAGGACAATAGATCCTAGCAACTATTCTCATTGTGGTTTTTCCCATATTGTTTTTTCCATTTATATTTGGTGTTATGTGTGCATGTGTGTATATACTTTTATACTAGTTTAAAAATATTAAAGAACTAGTTTTATTTGATCTATTGATTCACCCCCCCTCTTAGTATATTTTTGTGTTCCAACAATAAGTATCACAACACTGGTTCCCCTAGAGAAGCTTAATCAGCTCAGGTAGATCTTGGATAGTAAACACATATGGATTCCTCTTCAAATAGAGCACCTCTCTTTGATGGATCAAACTATGCTTTTTGGAGCATTAGAATGGAATCATATCTATCCCCATTAGGTTTATATGTGTGGATGTCACTTGTAAATGGATACATAATCCCTACTATACCTCCTACTAATTAGGCTAGAAAGAAACCATATAATAATGAAGCTAAGGAAAAGAATGCCATTCATTATGGATTTTCTACCTTTATGTTTTTCAAAGTTATGCATTGTCAAACAACACATGATGTATGGGAAAAATTAAATAATATATATAAAGGTGATGACAAGGTAAAGCAAGTAAAGATACAAACTTACAAAGGTAATTTTGAAAGTTTGAAGATGAGTGATAAAGAAAAAATTGTAGAATATGAAGTTGTTAATACTATAAAAGGTCCAAGAGAAGTAAAAGAATCGGTGATTGTGAAAAAGGTTCTAAGATCCTTACCCTCAAGATATGATTCTAAAATTTTTGCAATAGAGGAAGTAAGAAATTTGAATACAACCATTGTTGATGAATTGCATGGCATCTTTACCACCTATGAGATGAGAATGGGAGATGCAAACACCTCTAAGAGAGAAGTTGCATTCAAATAATTCAAGAAGGAGAAGGAATAAACCTCTACATCTGGATCTAAGGAGACTGGTGAAGAAGAATCCAAATTCATTAGAACATTGAGAAGAGGCTTTGGAAAATAAAGAGGTAAAGTACCCCTTAAATGATTTAACTATGGTAGAATAGGTCATTTTGCTGCTAGATGCCCTTATGGAGAAAAGGATAACTATGAGAAAGAAGAGGATAGTAAAAACAGGAAACCATAATTTCCTAAGAAGAAGAATCTCTTCAAGAATACGAAGAGTATGCTTATAGAAGAAGAAAGTGGTTCATCTAATGAGAGTGATAGGTCATATGATGAACATGATCATGCCTATGTGGTTAAGGGAAATGAATTCATATTCATGGTAAAAGAGTCTACAGATCAAGAAGAAGAAGATGTTTAAACTTTTGATGAAGAAGAAGGAGAAGTGGACCTAGAAGGTGAACTCATCTGTGCTCTCAATGATATTAATAGCTTGAGGAAGGAGGAAAAAATAGAAAACCCTTGCATAAAAGGAGATTGAAAAGATATCTATATGTCTTGAAGAATTTGATCAGATGGTGGTGAGCTTGAAGACACAAGTTAAATAATCCATAGAATAGAAGATGTAGTTAATTTTGAACTATAGTCTAAAACTGATCAGTACATGAAGTTGGAAGCTGAAATGGGACCCTTGAGAAAAGAACTGGAAATGGCTAAAGAACATATTGATAAGGGTTTGAAGTTGAAAGGTGGATCTAAGATACTTGATGACTTAATTAACTCACAAAAGCCATCAAAGGAGAAATTTAGCTTGGGATTTGAGAAAGGAAATAGTCCTACTACCAGTGCATTTGTAAATTTATATGATGGATTCAAAGTAGAAGAAAAGCCTAGAAAAAAGAATAAGAAAATGAAGAAGAATGCATCTGAAAATGAAAAATAGATAAAGGAACTACCGAGATGAAGAAAGTTGATGGAGAAAAGAAGCCTACGATAGTGTTAGTAACCCAAATTTGCACCCCTTTTCCAAGCTATGAAAGAACTAAAAAAAATTTGACTAACATGGGACTACTTTTAGGTTGTGGGTATCTTGTTGTGAAAGCAAACCTCTAGATTATGGGTTGGATCCCCTTTTGATGGTGCCACCTAAACTATTCCTTGCTAGGAAAAGGGGAGAAAGAAACATAAAAATACAAACTAAACCCCTATGGTGATGCACCTAATGATTTCTCAAACCTATGCAACTGCTTTAACACACAATCTCATCAAAAACCAAGCTTAACTTAACACAACTTAGATATTTATTGTATCAATGCATAAGTATTTTGTAAGGAGGCTTGGTTCTCTTAACATTTCTAAAAGAAAGGAAATCTTTCACAACTAAAAATACTATTTGAACTAGTGCATAGCTTACAACCTATAGAAATACATGTTTATTCTACCTAAAGATGCTAAAATGAGACAAGCATTGAAGGAGTTAGCAAAAACTCACAATAACATTTATCAATCACCACACTGCACACAATGAGAAAGAAGGTAAAAACTAAATTTCATTAATGAAAAGGTGTCACATATTGTAATGCATGTCTGATATTGAGTCACAATGTTGTCCTCTTCTTGAAAAAAGCTCCAAAGTAAGCTACAATGCCCTGCAGAAAGAAGGAAAGAACTCCCTAAAAGTTCAGTTTGAAGATACTTAGGCCATTCTGAAACAACTGCCCACACAAGTCCTTCTAGAAACCCTAGTTGGATGCAGCATAAAGGCCAAAAAAGAACCTTCCAAAACACCTCCAAAGTGTAGAAAATTCAAGCCATGACTTGACCCACCAAAAAAGCATGACAAAAATCCTCCAAAACTGGTCCCATTTCCTCCAAAACAATCAAAGAAACCCTCATGCTTTCCACATGTTGGTAAAGCATTCCAAATTATCCACATGCTTTCAAATTGTTTTGACTCATGCTTTTTTGTTTGCAAAGCACGTGACTTAATTAAACTTCCTTTGACTAGATTTTAAAAGCCCATGCCTTTTCAACACATGTCTTTTTTCAACTTTGCATTTAAAACAACATTTAGTTAAATGGCTTATAATTTCTCCATTTAATTAAATGTTTTATATATTAAAGTGAATGCAAAAAATGAAAAAAACTTGGGCTCAAACATACCCCCAGACTTACTCTTTGAAAACACATGCTCTTATCCATCATTGAATAAACGATTTATAATCCATCACACACTTAATAATGAAGCATTTTTACCTTTTAGCTTGATGCAAGTAAAGTATAAAACATTGCTTTGGAAAAAAAAAAATACATAAGTCATCTTTGATTACCTTCCTAGACAAATGTATTAGTTTTATCTAATACAAGCATAGGACAAAGTATGAAGGTGTTAGTTTTAATGCAATGTTTTTTTTTAAAATAAGGCAAAAATTCCTTCTCCAATCAACTCAAAATTAGGGTAAAAAACCCTAAACACTACAAAGAAAAATGAAAGAAAAGCATTCATTTCTTCCATTAAGCTTTCTAGAAGCTCTCAGCTGCTGACCTAGGGTTTGCACTTGAGCTTTCATGGAGGATTTGGTAGAAAACAAAGGTATCTTCCACATATTTTTTTGACAAAGGAAAGCTTCTGAGAAGAACTTTAATCTTTTCATTTCATTTCTAGAGAAGATGAACGCTTGAAATCGAGCCTATTCTTGCAGAAACAAGAGCGTGTTTCATAGAAAATGAATGTATTTCTTTTATCTGTCATTTTCCATGCATATTCTGGAGACTACCTATACTTTTCTTGAAGATTTCACACAATTTGTGAATAAAATCAATATTTTTGTTGTGGCCATACATTACCTGTTGATTTTTTTTGCATTTCATGTGATAATAAAAACATGTGCAAGATTATAATATGAATGAAATTTCGTGAGAGAGTGATCACTATTACACAATAAAATGTTACCCCATGCTTAAGAAATGGTTTGTAAAAATGATTCAGTGCCATTGCACAGTATGGCCATAACCAAAGACTCTTCGCATCCTCCCCATTCCATATTTTGTGGCTATGATGGTATGTCCTCTAGACTACTCTGCCAGCTCATGGGCATTGCAACCCCATACAGAAATACATAATGTACAACATTATTTTTTTACATTTTGATTCCAATGTCAATTAGTTTCATCAATGAGAGAAGGGTATTTCTCTACTTCCTTCACTTGTAACCTAACTCTGTAGTTTTCAAATTCTTTATCATCCATCTCACCTAGAATTTGTTCCACTTTATCAATAAATGCATGTATCCTCTCTTGCAAATATGGTGGGATAGGCTTGGAAGACTGAACATGGAAACAATAACCCAAGAACTTGATGTGTCATTCAAGTGCCACAATCCACAACATACCCAAGCTTCTCCATTATGACTATGCTCTTGCATTTCCATAGTTTTTCACCTTATACTAGCTTCAAATTACCATTGTGGATTGTCCATAATCATATTTCTTTGTTATTTGATACTTATCAAGGTCACTACCCTTAAGTTCTCAGCTTGCTTATCATTTTCTTAGAGAAATCATGGTATTTCCTCATCATTTCATGGTTTCTTTGCATGTACTCCTCTTTTCAACACCATAGAGAACTGTCATAATGATGGTCTTCCCTTGTATCTTTACTAGCCTTTAGTTGTGAATCACTCAAATAAGGAAAGAACTGAAAGCTCATATAGTGTCTGTCAGCCTCCTACAATGATTCAAAAACTAAGCCCTTATAGCTATGATTCAGAGATTGGACATCTAAACTGAATAGCCATTCAATCATCATGAAGGTGCATTTAACTTGTCAACCCAAGGACATGAACTTGAAATGGGTCAACACAGTATGTGAACTAAGGATCCAAAGTAGCCATACTCATTCTACAACTAGGGAAAACATAATGTTGAAGGTAAATTGCTTAGAAAGAAATAACATAAGTGTTAAACATCAACCAACAACTATGCTAAGCTCAAATGCATGACAAAAATGAAAATCTAAGAAAACAACCAAGAAACTACTCTATTTGCTTTGGCTGCAAGAACAGTCACATAATTGAATTCTAGTGGTTGCAGGAACAGTTAGTGCCAGATTCTTAACTAATTACTAAATATAAAGTAATAAATAAACTAAACTAAAGGAAATAATGCTCACCAAGTGGGCCCCCTTGGATGAGTATCCTCTAAAACTAATGTAAAATCAGATGCATGGGCTTATAACTTCATTTTATTCATTGGAAAAACATGAGTACAATAGAGCAATGTAGCTATATTACTAAAAATTAAGAATGTAAGTACATCATCAGATCATGCAACCTTCTAAGAAAGAGCATTTGAGTCTTATTTATTGGAAAATAAGCTACTACCTAATCAAGGCAATCAACCCCATGAATTGGGAGGATGCCATTTTAGGGAAAGCAGAGAAAGTGAAGAGGTGGATACACATGCATGGAATCTAGTTAGACATAGTTGCCTCAACATAGATTTAGCACAACAATAATTCCTATATTCACTCAATAGCAATAAATACCATTAACAAGGTGGTTACAACTTGAGTTGCATGAGGAATCTCTCGCTATCGACAACCTTCCCTTCATTGACCTTTGCATGACCACTTTGTTAACCATTATGGTGAATGACCAGCTAATGAAATATTGCCAATTTAGTGGCCTCTAATCATATTTGCATGGCAATATTAGTATTCACAATAATCGCATATTTGTAACTATCTTAAAGAACATTCATTAATCCTCATGTAGAATTAACACAGATAGTCCATATAACATGTCAATGTCATTAACGGTTTGCAGAGATAAAATTAGGCCCAATGTCTATGGTTTTGAGAAAATATCAACATTCAAACATCAAGGTTCATGACAACTTCAACAAATAGATCATAAATTCTACCAAAATTAAACCAAAAACTAGAATCATCATCCCCCCAACCTAAGGTTTTCTTGGTCCCCCAGCAGGGGAAAGGTTGTTCTTTTTCTTAGTCAAAGCCCTAAAATTTGCAACCACCAACTGTCCCACATCAGTGTTTGTTGTGTGTGAATCAGGATCCCAATAGAACCCTTGCTTTATGTCCAGTTTGTTCCATCTATGTCTCTCTATAGCAATATCATAGTGGTAATATCTAAAATTAGGCATGAGCCACATCAGAATGGGTGGCTGAAAAGTCAGTGGAAGCAAAAATTGTCCCTTTGTCCTTCCAATCTATATATATCTATTAAGTCTTGATTGTGTTGCAGCATAGTTTTGTATAGAGTGGGGCTCAGCTTGTTTTAGCTCATCAATTAGCTTGTTCCATCTTTGTGACAAGTATCTCTTCATAGTTTCCTCTTTTGCTTTTACCACCACCTCATATTCACTATAAACTGCTTCTATCCAAGGCATAATCCTATTACCATAGCTAGGTCTGAGAAGGATTAGGTGTCATTCTTTGTAAATGTCCCTTGGATTTCATGATCCAACCCTGATGGGTAGAGGGATGTTGGATTCCATTTGCTTGTAAGCCCTGTATTGTTGTCCCCAACTAATCTCATTTTGTACCCAAGACATAAATGCCCTTAATTGGACACCCCCAACACATAATAGTGGATTCCAATCATGGTCTCGAGTCATAGCATAATTATGCAAATACAATTCACACAACAAATTCTTCATCTCACAGGAAATAATCCGATAAGCATTGAAAAATTCAATAGGAGTCTTAATGGAAGGGTTCAAACTTGAGACAATCCTTGCTAGCTTAAAAGAAAGATATTTATCCTTCAAATAAAAAGCATAGACCCTTGGAGGGGCCCTACATTCCACTATCTGGGGTACCAAGGCTGTCATATCGTGCACCTTCTTCTTTAAAGTAACAATTTATGCATCCTTGTCTTCAATATCCTCATCTTTCTTTTGAATTTATTCCTTCAACCTATGTTTCTCTTATTTCCATTGTTCAGTTGCCTACAATCAAACAATCACTTTGCAAATTTTCCTTCCTCCAACATTGCCAAATTTCCAACATCAATGTCATCTAAATTTTTCCTTTTTGTTTTACCCTTTTTTCTTTTTATTTTATCTTTTGGCAACTTAGGATTTTGAAAGGATCAATAATGGCAGTAAATGAGTAATAAAGGAAGGTTATGATGGAGAAAAGTGGCGGCGGTTGGTGTCACCTCACACATATGGGGCATCATCTCACTCAGAATTCAAATTGGCTCTATTTAAAATTTGCTGACATAGACTAGCATGGAATGACACGTGGGCAAAGTACTCACATCTTTTTTCCCCCTTCCAACATAAATTTGAGCATGTTTCCTCACATGCGAGGTGGTAAGGATGATTTGACAGGGACATGGAATAATGACATGCTATGGTGAACATCCATATTAATTCACAACGATTAAATGAATGCACTAAAGATAATTAATAGATAGCAATTAATGCACACTATAGACATATAAAATATACCAATTGACATTGTGCACCCGATCCTGACTACTAACATCATTTCATCTTGAATCATCCTTCGGTCTAACCATTTAATCAAATTCCCTTATTTGATTAAATTCATCAATATTCCTCTCTTAATTAAATAAATCATTTTATCTAATTAAGTTTGTCTCTTTTGTTAATTAAGTCAATCACCTGATCTAATTATCCCTATTTAATTAAATAATCAATTTTACTTAATTAAATCTCTAAAGTCTATCTATTAAATTAAATAAATTAAAACCTTATTTAATTTGATCTAACATCATCTCCTTTAATTAAATAAATCAAAATCTTTGTTTAATTAATCTATTGTCAAATTCTTCTCATTATTTGATTTAAATAAATCCTAGAATCTAAGTCAAATAAGTCACATCATCTAATCTCCTATTAAATTAATTGACCCTTGATTAATTTAATCTCTTATCATGTCCTATCCTCTAGATTTTGCAACTTGCACATGAAAATAGATTTAATTCATTTATTAAATCTCTATTTTCCTCAACAAGGCATGTTTTGGAATATTCCTCCAAGTTTGAATTCAAAAATTCCAAGTTGACATGTACATCCAACAAGGCATTTACTTCATCTTACATGTCCTTTTTCTTGAGCCAAGTGGAATTTATTGCATTTTCCTTTCCCTCTTGCTTGTCATTTCAACAAATTTGAATTCAAAAATATGTGTTTATTGGCACAATCCTCTAAACTTGCACATCCTCCACCCACTCATAGATTGACAAGTGGCATCTTTCCATTGGATGAATGTTAGTCCCACATTGCTCAAAATTGGACATTAATCCTTCAATCTCATCTGTAAATAAAGAGCTCATATCCTCATTTGATCATCCACAAATTATGCAAAGTTACCATGCTCAAATATCTATCAAATTTCATCAATCATCATTGAATATTAGCTAGGTTATGTAGGTTTTTTGCTTGGAGCACTCTTCAACATCATCAAAGTGGATCAATTCTCATCAACACATCAAGCTTGCATCATAGGGATTGGGAAAGGGCCAATTTTCACATCAAATTGGCACCAATTCCCCCATGGCCCATGTGTTTGCTATTCTAATTAGGATTGAATCTATATTTTCTTGTTTCATTGTGTTCTTCATTGTTTTCTTTCCTAATTTGAATTTGGTGAATGGATTTCATGGGGAATCCATGTTATAACTTGCAATCTCTAACTTAATGTGTTTATTCTTATTGTTTTACAGGTATAAGGATTGGAGTTCTCACATTTGGCGCTAGAAGGAGGGAAATCTCAACATTTAAATCATGTTTTTCTAAAAAATTACGCATTTTTCTTTGTGCAAAGGAAAATTCCAACAATGGAAGCTCAACGTCATTATTTTAGCACCGCTAGCTCTCCAGTATCACTATATAGCACCCCTGATAAATCAAACTCTGACACTTTAGCCATCCCGCCTGAATTTTTTGAATTTAAATTTCAAACAGTGATGCTGAACAAAAGTGTGACACAATTGAGCCCATTGGCATGGACATAGAGTGACACTAACTGGTAAGCGGCACTATAGAGCACCATTGAGAAATCAAACTGCGACGTAGTCACAGGTTGCACCGCTGGTAGGGAGTAAAAAATTGAAGTTTTATTTTAGCACGTGCTTTTTTGTCATATGATCAATTTATCTTCTATTTTTTGCTTTTTGGCCTCTGTGTTTTGCAGAATCTGACTAGTTTTCATTCTTGTAGGTTGGATCAATTGAAAACAAAAAAGGGAGAAGCATGATGAAGATCTCTCACAAAATCAAAGTGTTTTTAAGCACTTTAGTGTTTGCTTAACACTCTCGAAATTGTTATTCATTTTCTTGCTTAGGACACTAATTTCATTTGGATTTTAAAAAAGAATCTTTTCAAAAAAAATTATTTTTATTTTTGCAAAGGGTTTAAAATGAACATTAGGATCACAACTTACTAGAGTTTGTTTATTGGTTAAAAAATTGAACAAAACAACTCTCACTTGTCTTTTGGTGCTTTAAAAAGAAGTCATAATTTATTTGTGGGATCTAAAATGAACTTGTGCAACTTTGTAATTGTGAGGGCTTACTTAAACTAACTTCATTAAAAAAGGACGCATGCGCTTCTCTTGCACTTTATAGCAATCTTGAGAATCAAAAGGCTTTTTTCGTAATTTTAGGGTGAGATAAAGCAATCACCTCCACACTTCATTTTGGGTTTAAAAATGGAACAAAATCTTGTGCGAGTGTGAATGAGCTTTTTGCATGTGTTCTCACTTTATTTCTAAACAAGGCTTGATCGAACTATGAATAAGTTTATTCACTTTTTTTTATCTTAGAGGGCCTGCCTTGGGGAAAAAGTACTCACCCAGGGGAATGACTCAACCGGTAACACTCTAAAGCCAAGAGTATTTCCAACCGGTATATAAATGTGGGTATTGGAGTAAACGCCAGTATCACGTGGTTGATTCTAACAAGATGGATCCGAAAGGGGACTCTTTCCATATGGGTCAATCTCCACGAACAGAAAGTCCTAATTAAAACCCAATTTTTAGAATTGCTAAAATCCTTTGATCTATTTGATGGTGCAAGAACATTCATTCTGAAGCCACCCCACACTTTTACGGTCTTTTAGTAGAAATGGAAAGCATGCCATGGGAGTTTCATGGGTGTTGATACTTGGCTGCCCCATATAAGTGAGTGTCATGGAGGGGAGCTAGTGGGGTCAAGCATCTAACCATTCACTAAAGATAAGCGTAGCTGGACTTGTCCAAGTGGAAATCCAACAAATATTGTCTTCCACATCCATAGGGTTGTACTTATTCTTGGTTACAAAATGCTTTGCTTGTTTGAAAAGATCTTGGAAATAAACACTTAACATCATCGTCCAAATTTCAAGCCCTTTAGGAGACAAATACAATTGAACCAATTCATGTGTTATTGTTTGCCCTTGGGATTTATCCTTAGAGGTTTCTAAGCACTTGGATTATCTCTCAATTTTTCTACTAGAGTTAAACAATAGGTAACCTTTTCCTTGACTTCATCAAATCTCACATAACATGTTTTGTGGGATTCGAAGAAATTAAGACATTGGACATCTAGTTTGAAAACTAAACAAAGAAAGTGTTTTTGGTAAAATAAAGTCATTAAGCAAAGCTAAGCAAAATGAACTCTCATATGTGTTGAAACCTCATGATTTTTCAAATCCCAAAATAAAATCTTTGCTTCAAAATCCGGAATTGTATGTCCAAATTGAATCACTTCTTGGTTACAAAGGTCTATAGAAGCATTACATGTTCTTCAATACCTAGGTCTAGGCAAACAAAGTGTCCTTTTTAGTCTTAGGATCAAAACAAATCAAAATATTTTTCACCCATCCTTCAAACATCAAACATCAAAAATCATCTCACCATCACCTTTTTTGAAATCTTGAAATTATCCTTCATGCTAGGCTTTTTGGAAAAAATCAAAATCATCAAATCTTTGAGGCAAAATCCTTGAAATCTTTATCAAATCATCTTTGGCTAGGTATGTGTAGATGCATCCTTTTGCATATGCTTAGTCAAAGTTATAAAACCATCTTGTTTAGCTAGGTATATGTAGATGAATCCTTCTTCATATGCTTGGTTAAATTATCATCTTGTTTGAATAGGTGTGGGCAGATGCATCCTTCTCCCTACACATATTCAAATTATCATCCTTTGGGAAAATTACCCCTTAGATAATCATCCAACATCTTAGGGTCTATTTGTTCAAAATCAAAGAAAAAACAAAATAAATCAAGTCAAGTCAAGGAAAATCAAAAAATCAAAAAATAAAAATGCAAAAACATATCCAAAAGTCCCAAAAGCCTAGCATTCCCCTCAAGATTTATCAAAAGATCAAAACATCCACATCATCCATCTTTTGCATCATCATCATATCAACTCTTTGATCCTCAAGATATCCTAAAATTTTCTTCTTTGGGCATAAAGTAAAGATCAATCCAAAGAATTAAGAGATTCATCTCCCATATTCTTGATCCTTGTTTTATGGTTCAAACTAGATCTCAATACAAGAAGAACATGGAAGCCGACAAAGAAACACCTGCTTCAAGTGATCTAAGCCAAATGAACATTGAAATGAATCCTATCGAATCAAGAAATCCTTTGACTATCTCATCATCACAAAACCCACAAGAGGAAACTCAAGGAGAAGATCCTACCTTTGGGATGTCACATGAAGAAATAATTGAAATGCTCCAAAACCTGGAAAACCATAAGATCATCAACATCATGATGAGGCTTAACCCTTCACTATACATGCTTGAGCTAGCAAAACAAGGGGCCAAATTACCTTTGGATTTTGATGTGAGTACAATAGTGGAGACATCTTTTCCACCAATCTCATCCACCATTCCCATCTCATCTACACCCCCATCCCAAAATATCACTCAAAACATTTTACAAATCACAACATCTTTTGCTCCAACTCAACCTAATGTCAATAAGGGAAATTCATTTCTTAATGCTATTCAAACACACCCCCTTTTTAATAATCAAGACTTGGATGCAAATACCATCTTGGAACAAAACATATCCCAAAATCCATTACATAAGAATGTTCCTCTCACTTTCCATAATGATCCATCATCATCATTCTTCCACGCAACACCTCAAACTTTCCTCCTCACGAATTTGCAAGAGGAAGGTTACATGTTTAGACCAGGGGGAATTTTCGATACCACACCCCTCACATTTCCACCACTTTCACCATTGCCATCATCATCCACACCTCTAATCTGCTTGGGACTCCCACCTTTACCAAATATCAATCAAAATCAAACTAACTTCCCAAATATCAATCAAAATATCATGCAAAATTTGTCATCGATATTGCAACAACAAATGACAACTACACAAGCAATCGCAACATCATTAAACACCCCCATAACATCTCAAAGTATGGTTTCCCAAGGACCAACCACCAACACAAAAACACCATCTGCCACTCAAAACACCAACATGACATCAGCGCTCACTACCACCACAAATGCCATTCTGAACCCACCACTACCCCCACCACCACCAACTTCCAACATATCAAGCCAAAAATTCATAGCATTGCAAGTAGCTCGGCAAGCTACTTTTCAAAGAGGATTCCAGCAAGTGCAAAAGCAAAGAGCCACACAACTAGTTGTTTGGCAAGCCGCTCAAGCTGCGCAAGCTACCCAAGCAGCCCAAGCCACATTACAAGCACAACAAGATACACAAGCCCAAGCGTTATTGCAATAGCAACAACAACAAGCCACTCAAGCTGCACAAGCTACTCAAGTAGCCCAAGCCGCACTACAAGCACAAAAGGATGATCAAACCCAAATTCTATTACAACAAAAAGTGGCACAAGCACAAGCCCAAGCACAAGCTCAAGCTCAGGAAAATGACCAATAGCAAGCACAACAAGCACAAGCACATGCACAACTTCTTGCACAAAAAAAAGTAGCACAAATACAAGCATATCAGCAAGTAATAAAGCAATATCAAGAGCAGCAAGAAGCAACCTAATTGGCAGCCCAATAACAAGCATTGTTGGAACAACAAAAAGAACAACAATAAGCTCAATAGCAAGCAATCCTAGCGCAACAACAACAAGAGCAACAAAAAGCATTGTTCATACAACAACAAGTGCAAGCATACCTAGCTCTGTAAAATGTGAAAATACCATCAAGCAACACACCAAACAACCCAACCATCCAAACCACAATCAAAAAACCTCAAAAAACCTTTATTCCACCCCCTAATCTGCAAAACGATGTAACAACACAAATCAGGTTGCTCTCACAACAAGTGCTCGATCTTCAATTAGGGTGAACCACCAAAACACCAAGCAACTTGTGCCCCTATCAATTTGATAGGAGTTTCGTGATGAAACCATTCCCTAAGGGATTTGAGATCCCCAAGTTTGACAAATACCGAGAGACGAGAAACCCTGAAGATCACATCAAGGAATTTCAGGTTCATTACATGGAAGTTGCATACAATGATACTTATCTGATGTGGCTATTTCCTAGGATTTTGGCTGGTCATGCAATGGAATGGTTTTCTCGCCTACCTACAGGCATTACAACATTCCAAGAAATTATAGACGCATTCATTAAAAATTATGCATGCAACATTACTATGGATGTTAGTCTAGAAGAACTCTCATCTCTGAAACAAGGAAAGAATGAATCATTCACTTCATTCTTACAACGATGGATATCCAAGGCCAATCGGAGCAAGTGGACCATATCGGAGGAACAAGTTTGCACCATTATATCCAAACCTGATGGCCTCTTGGCATTTCATCTCAAGGTACAAGGGATTACCACATATGATCAATTGATATCCAAGGCGCTCAACATCGAATGAGCCCTCATGACACAACCCGCGAGATCAAATTCATACCTAGAACAACAAAACAACCACCCACTCTCCAATTACAATGATAAACCTCACACGTGGGAAAGAAATAAAAATGTTACCAATGATGGTGTTGTCAACGCCAAAGTTGTCATTAGTGCTCCACACCAAAATACACCCACACCACAAATCCAAATCCAACACCAAAACAATCATCAGATAACATAACAACCAAACCACAATTCGACAATCAATAATCTCAATGATCAAAGGGTACCACCTCAATGGAACAAAAATTACCCCAAACAAAAATACATTGCTTTGGGAGAACCATTAGAAGTCATCATGAAAAAGCTGATAAATGAAAAACTCATCAAGGCTCCTACCTTTGGGAATTACCAAGAGCCCGATGTGAAACCTCCTTGGTATAATGAGAATAAACTATGTGAATTCCATAAAATCAAAGGCCATACCACAAATAGTTGCATGAGGCTAAAAAAATAATTCAAGATCTCATCGATCAAAGCATTATAAACGTGAAACAACCAATGGGAAACCAAGATCTTAAGATATACACGAATATGATGCCCAACCATGGAAATAAAGGGAATAATAACAACACTGATAAAGGGAAAGGCACCCAAACAAACGTAAATCATGTGTATGAAACAGTCATCGCCTCCCTAGATGAAAACTACATGGTCATCACTATCAAAGGTTCCCATGCTGATTGTGGAGTCACCACAAGAGGCAAAAAATTCACCATCGTAGGATCATCCCAACCAAATAGAATCCCTACATATAGATCTATCCCTAATGGCTACAATGTCCTAGATCAACTCAAAAGAACACTAGCACAAATCTCCATCATGGAGTTGCTAAAAATCTCATCAGCTCATAAAAAGATCCTTGAGGAAGCGTTAGCTTCATCTAATGTCGTCACAAATCTTGATGTGGAGCAATTCCAAGCTATGGTCATAAATATCATTACAACAAATCTTCTCACATTCTCTGACCAGGATTTCCCCGCTCAACCATCTCACAACTATGTGCTTCACTTAGAAGTCATAGTACACAAGAGCAAAGTCAAAATGGTCTTGGCGGATGGAGGAGCAAGTTTGAATATATGTTCTCTCAACCTCATCAAACAATTGAAAATCTCAAAGGATTCTATTGACAAAGGAAAGGGTATCACAATTAGAGCATATGATGATCAAGAAAGAGTATCCCAAGGCACGATAAAACTCCCTATTCAAGTAGGGTCGGTTGTCATGGAAACCACTTGTCAGGTCTTGGACCTTGACTTACCATATAGCATCCTTCCAAGATGGCCATGGATTCATACAATGAAGGCAGTAGCATCAACTTTCCATCAATGTGTGAAATTTACATATGAGGGACAAGAATTTACCATCCACAGAGATCCCAAACCCTTCTCCTATTGCAAAAGACTTGAAGCAAAGTACTATAAAATCCCCCAAGTACCAAAAAATGATGAGGGCCCATCCACACCATACATTGATCCTACCACCCTCACATCCACTTCTGTGACAGAGACACCCATCACTCCCACCATCCCCACCACCTCTGACATTAAGCTCATCATCCAAGATAATGGTTGTGGAAACTAAAAGTTCCCTAACAATGATTTTGTGATCAGAGAGTTACCACAATCTCCTAGATCATGGGGATGTCCACAAATGAATGAAGCCTCTGCATCCCAAACGTCTCCTAACGACTATCCCAACTTCACAAGCTAGGGAGACCTTGGCCAGGAGGTTATTGAGGGAAATCCATCACAAATGCTATATCAAAATGAGAGACTAGTAGCTGATTTAACAATGGATGACAGAAGCAAGGGTCTAAAAATGATGCTCGCAATGGGCTATGATAGAAATCAAAGACTTGGGAGAAACAAAAATGGGCTTATAACACCTATCATTCTAGAGACGCAGGCAATAAAAAATCTTGGCCTTGGATGTACCCCTTCGAGTATAACCATACATGGTCGGAGTCCACCAGTTAGAACAATCAATAAACATTGTTAGCCAACTGCATCAAAACTACGATTACCAGTATCCACAGGTTGTGTCTTTTATAACTATGTGTTTGATATAACCGATGTCTGTAGTAGTAGTGATAGTGAGGATCCCACATCCAATTTACCTAGGCTATTTGAGGATACCACTCTTTGCATGATTAGCACCCTATCTTTTGAATAAGACCACCAAGATCCTGAAATCCGCCTAGTATACCCCCAACTCATCGACTATGACCAACAAGGACCACCAGTTCTTGATACATTTGAAAATGATGAGGTGCTCTTGAAATTCATGGGACTAAGGGATAACATTCCGTGTGGAGATCATAAGGCAGGGTTCATAATGGAGCTAGATACACATGCCTATTATGGGGAAACAATTGAATCCCTTAGTCGTAAAAGTGAAAAATTAAGAATCATATCTAAGTCCTTGAGTGAAAACCACATGATGGCACTCTCTGACTAGAAAAAAGTAAAAAGTAAGGACGCATCCAATGGTGAAAACCTCTCTGAGGCACTCGAGGATGGGGGATTTAATCTTCCTTCTAGAGCTATTCTTCAAGACAAATCAACAATCCTAGAAAAAAGGTGCAATCCGGTCAATCTAGGAATAGAGGAAACCCCACATATCACATTCTATGCAGAGGAACAAGAGCTCCTAGTAGCCTTCCTAAGAGAAAGACAAATAAACTTCGCATGGAACTATGCTGACATGTTAAGCCTTGATCTAGAAACTGTGGTCCACCACTTAGCAGTATATCCAAAAGCAAAGCTTGTTAAACAAAAGCTTCAAAAAATGCACCCTCAGATCGCCTTATTAGTCAAAATGGAGCTAAAAAAGCTACTAGATGCAAGATTCATTCGACCGATAGATTATCCAAAATGGGTATCAAACTTGGTGCCTGTTTCAAAACTTGATGGAGCCATCAAAATCTACACAGACTTCAAAGACTTGAATAAAGCATGCATGAAAGATGACTTCCCACTTCCAAACATTGACATGATAGTAGACATGACAACCAAACATGAAATGTTGTCACTAATGGATAGATTGTTAGGGTACAATCAGATCATGATAGCTAAAGAGGATTAACATAAAACGACTTTCACTTGTCCATGGGGGACTTACTGTTGGAACATGATGCCATTCAGCTTAAAGAACACAAGAGCAACATACTAGAGGTCCATGACATTGATATTCCACAACATGATTCATAAGATGGTCGAAGATTATGTTGATGATATTTTGGCCAAATCCAAAAATAGAAAAGATCACATAGCAACCCTAAGTGCCATTTTTGATAGACTTGAGGAGTACAAAGTCAAATTAAACCCAAAGAAGTGCATCTTCGGTGTATAGTCAGGTAAACTGCTAGGATATATAGTGTCTGTGAGGGGTATCAAGGTAGATGCAGCAAAGTTAAAAGCAATCCTCGAAATGGAAGCACCAAAGACATTAAAGCAATTGAGAGGCCTCCAAGGTAGGCTCCAATCCATTCATAGATTCATACCATAGTTGGTGGACAAATAGAACCTATACTCTCACCTACTCCACAAGGGAGTAGCATACAAAGGGGATACCAAGTGTGAAGAGGCATTCAATAAAATCAAATAATATCTACTAACACCACCAATCTTAATGCCACCAATCCTAAGAAAACCATTGATCCTCTACGTATCAGCAACACCAGCAGCCCTTGGAGCTCTCTTAGCTCAGCATGACAAAAATGGAATGGAAAGGGCTATCTACTACATCAACAAAACAATGGTTGGACATGAGTTAAATTATTCATTCATAGAGAAATAATGCCTAGCGGTAGTGTTTGCATCACAAAAATTCAGACATTACATGTTTGCACACAAAATAAAACTCATTGCCAAAACCGACCCCCTCAAATATTTATTATCAAAGGAAATACTCACAAGAAGAATGGATAAATGGTTGATGATGTTGTCAGAATACGACATTGAATATGTGGAGCAGAAGGCAATCAAAGGTCAAGTCATCATAGATTAGCTTGCAGAAGCACCAATCTATTCGAAGAACCCTCTTGTTTCATAATTTCTAGATGAATCTATTTTCAATATCAATGTAGCTAACCACTGGAAACTGTACTTTGATGGCTCATACACACAACATGGATCAAGAGCTAGTGTTTACTTTATCACCCTACAAGGGGATTGCATACCAAGGTCCTACAAACTAGAATTTCCTTGCACCAATAACATTGCAGAATATGAGGCCTTAGCCATAGGTCTCAGAATAGCAGTGCAGTGGAACATTATAGCTCTCAAAGTATATAGAGATTCCCAGCTGATAATAAATCAAGTGAATGATGAATACCAGACCAAGGATAACAAGCTCACTCCATACAAAAAATTGGTGGAGACCCTCAAATAATCCTTCATTGAAATTATATTTGAGTAGATGCCTAGAACCAACAAAAAAGTAGCAGATGCCATAGCAACAATTGGGTCCTTACTGGATATCCCCCACAACATTCCAAAATATGAATTCCTAATAGAGCAGCTTCTTGTGCCTATATTCGAGGTACCAGAATCAGAATTCATATGCAAAATCGTTGGTCCCAACAATCCTTGGTACCACAACATTTATACATACCTTCGAATAGGAGTCATACCCATTGATTTACCCTCAAACCTAAAAAGAACCTTTGTAAAAAAGAAATCCAGATTTGTCATCCTAGGAGATATCCTATATTGTAGGAGCATAGAAGGAACCCTACTATGCTACCTAAATGTGGAGGAGGCATTAACTACTCTAACTAAAGTACATAATGGTATTTGTGGTTCACATTTGAGTGGGATGACCATAGCCAAGAAACTACTGAGGATGGGGTATTATTGGCCCACAATGGAAAGAGAAGCACACAATTATGTCAAAAAATTTCTACAATGTCAACAGCATGGGGACCTCATCCATGCTCCAGCTCAAGAGCTTCATCCTATCATCACACCATGGCCCTTTTCACATTGGGGACTTGATCTCATTGGGAAAATCACTCCTACCTCATCTAATGGCCATATGTTCATCATAACCGCTATAGAGTACTGTACTAAATGGGTAGAAGCCATACCCATGATGTACATAACTGGGAAGAAAATTTCAAAGTTCATCCTGAACTATCTCATTTCTCGTTACGATGTCCCACAAACCATTATCTTAGATAATGGGACACCATTCAAGAATCACGATGTCCACAATTTGTGGGAGAAATTCAAAATCCAACATCACTTCTCCACCTTGTACTATCCCCAAGGCAATGGCCAAGCAAAAGCTACAAACAAAACCATTCTAAAAATCCTCAAGAAAACAGTCAATGATGCAGGTCGTGACTAGCATTTGTAGCTTAATCCCGCCCTCTGGGCCTATCAAACCAGTATCCACACACCCACCAGTGCCACTCCCTTTCCTTGGTCTATGGATTAGAAGCGGTACTCCCCATTGAGATCAAGCTCCCATCCCTCAGGATATCACTATAAAACCTCATAACAGATGAAGAGTACTGGGTATCAAGATTAAATGAGCTAGAACTACTGGATGAGCAACGTATGGATGCTTTGAATCATTTTCAAGTCTATTAGAATAGACTCAAAAGGAGCTACAATAAGAAAATAAAAAGCAGGACCTTCCAATTCGGAGAACTAATGCTAAAAGAAAATCAAAAGAATGTCCCAAAGCCAAGCAGCAAAGGAAAGTTTGAACAATTGGTTGGGACCATTCATCATCACAGCAAGTTACAAATTAGGGGCATATCAGTTATCAACACCTGAAGGGGAACCTTTGTAGGAGCCTATGAATAGGTCTCATCTCAAAAAGTTTTATGCCTAAATCTTTTAGGGTATAAAACCAAAAAAATCTAAAAAATAAGAAAAAGTCCTGAAAAAATGGTTACCTTGGTGAAAACCTGACAAACAGGCATCTTGGTGACAACAAAAAAATCAAAAAAGCAAAAAATCCAAAAAAATAAAAAAAAATAAAAATAGTAGAGAAAAATTGTCCTCTAGTGAAAACCACTTTGGTGGCACTTTGGACAAGTACCTTGGTGAAAACTTGGCAAATAGACTCCTTGTGTAAATAAGCACTTTCCATCCACTAGGATCTTTATGGCTTATTCTGCATCATCCATCGCATTCCATATCTCCATCCATCACTCATCCACCCGCATCTGCATCATAGCTTGGTCCTACTTTTGTATCATGATCCCTCCTAGTACTACTCGGCCCATCCTCAAGGTCAGCTTGTCCTACCTTTATTGGAGTAGTCTATTGCATCACGCTGGGGGCATGTTCCCATTGGATCAGATTTGTGTATATTCTTAAATTCCTAAGATTAGAAAATCCAAAAACATAAAAAGAAAACATAAAATCCAAAAATATCAAAACATTAGAAAATCCAAAAACATCAAAAAAGAAAAATCCAAAAACATCAAAACATTAGAAAATCCAAAAATATTAGAAAACATATCAAAATCCCAAAACAGGTCAAAAAGTCAGTAGAAAAAACCAAAATCAAGGTTGTATTGTCAAACTACATCATCTCTTCATGTATAACGTAGGCAAGGTTGATCTTTTATCATCCCCTGAGACACTTAGGCTGGTCCTATAGGAGTACCTCATAATAAACTGACATCTCATCATGTATATCATCATCTATAAATCGGTCAACAAGTCAGTCAAACTACGTGGTCTCTGTGTGTATAACGTAGGCAAGGCTAATCTATTATAAGCCCCTGAGGCCCCTAGGATAGGTCCTTAGGTTAGTCTCTTAGTCAAAATCTCAGAAAACCCCAAAACATTCAAAAAATTGGAAAATCAAAACATTCATAAAATCTCGAAAAAATACCAAAAATAGCCTCAAAACATTGAAAAACATCAAAAAATTCAAATATTTGAAAAATCCATCCATCTCATCTCGCTTGCACCCACAATAACATTATTCATAATAAACAATCATCATCATCAATCTTTGGTAAGATAATCAGAAACAAGTCTAGCAGGTCAAGAGCGAAAACTCAAAATCGTCAAGTCTTAGGTCTAAGTCAGTATGTAAGCAAATTGGTCAACTCTTTGTGTCAATAAGCTATCATCCATTTGGTCCCATATCAATCATCTTTTAGAACGCTTAGGATAAACGGAATGACGTGCTACCATCCACTAACATGTCCTAGGATGCATCCTTCCTACAATGGGCATTATCTTTTGGCAATAGTTTTGGTTCTTATCCTTGAAAACATCTCTTTTTGGTTAGTGGTATTTAAGAACATTAGCTTGTTTGTTTACTTTGTCTTTATCTTTTGACTTATCTTTTTGCACTCATTCCAAGGACTCCTCGATGATATCCGAACAGAGGATTTAGAGAAATAGGAATGGGGCAACGATCATTATCTTATGTCTGTTGTGCTTGTTGGACGTTCTTGTAATATAACCTTGGAAAATACTTGCTTTGTTAGATATATATGGAGGAGGTTTTTGGAAACTTGTTGACTATTGCATTGAAAGGTTATACCTTTCCGTGTTTTGGCCCGAGATGTTCGAAACGTCTAAAATGCATCCTAGCAAGGTTTCCATATGTCAGGTGTGAACAAGAATACTACTATATGTTTGTCAAGTCAAAGTCCATCTCATTGGGTACAATGCCATCCTAGTTCTCTATACCTCGATGCATTGTACCATGTGTGTTATCAAACATAAGAAAATTGGCCCTTTGAAAATCCCAATTCCTCGGCAAGTAATCATCATCATTTGCATATTCATCATCTTGTGTCTTGTTGAAATGACTTCTTCTCTTTCATTCCTTCTTTTTGTTCACACTAACAAAGTACAATGATAGTTGATCATTGGCATCATCATCATTGTCATCCATCCTGCATCCACAAATCATTAGCATATTTCATAAACATATCATATAGGAAACACATGCATCACATTTTCATCATCATAACCATGTTATTATAAGCATTTTTTATATAAATTAGCATATCCCTTTCTCATGGCATTGCATTCACCACATAAATTATTGCATAATATTCATTTACATAAAAATTTGCACAAAAATTACCACCTATTGCATAATCATACATAATAGGTACATAAGAATTATAGATAATCCATTGCATACATACTTGCATAACATTATAGGATCATCTCTCACATAACGTTCATTTAACATCATCATATCATTGCATATAGGGCATCACATTAAATACATCACATACATTACATTATCATTTAATATGTTTATGATAATAATATTTGTTATTCTAAGCATCTTAGAAAACCATCCCATTTGCATTATATCACATAAAACACGACCATTACATTTACATTGCATTATATCATCCATTAATATCATATCATTGCATCAATCATTCCACATCATTATAACATAAATAGAAACATAAAAATCAATCATAGGCAAAGAATACATCCATTCGTAATCATTTCATATATAAGCATGATCCACATATCATTTCGCCTATACACCATAGATCATTTCCATATCATTTTATACATTACATTTCATATCACATATCATCATCATAAATGCATCACCATATATCATCCATTCACATAAATACATTTTTCATACACATAATATAGATCAATTAGTCATAATCATTACATAATGCATACATCATCAAAAGGAAATAAATGCATCCATAAACACATCATATAAGCATCATTGCACAACATATAGAAGTAGAATCATGCATAAATAAATAGTACACATCACATCACATTGCATCAAAATCATCGTCTCATATATATCATCAATAATGTAACTATCATAGTACAAAATAATCAAATCAATGTACATGTATGTTAATCAGTATAAAAAGGCTCATTAGGCTATAAAAAAATGAGCCCATATGGCACAAAAAGTATCATCTCGATCAACCCCCTAGTATGTTGCCCTTGCCTCTGTCATCATGGCCCTCTGTTGATCTGAGGCTGGTCCACTGCGAGTACTCGAGGACCCGTGCTACTCTGGGTATGGCCTTGTAGTAGTACATTCGATAATACTCAACCTCTGTGATGGCCTCCTAGTATGACCTAACTAACACTGTACCCTGAGAGGAGAAGGTTGCCATGCTCTCTAATTGTTGTCTCCAGCCTAGCTCTATGGCCGCCTGTAACTCTGTATCCTGCCTCTGTTGAATGGCATGATCCCTCTCAATTGTCAAAGTCTACACGTATTCCTGAAGCTACGCAATCAATGTATGTCGAGGGTCCACCTGCCCTGCTGGCTGTGCTTGTGGGGGTTGTACCAGAGACTGATCCTCACCCCCGGCCCATGGTGGTGGACCTGTTGGCACCTGTTGTTGGTCCTACATATGTATGTCTGCCTAATCTAGCTACACTAGAGGCATGACTAGTTGGTCCTGCAATACATCACCCCTCTGCCCTCGTCCTCCCCCTCTGCCTCTAACCCTCTATTGATCGGGGATTACTCTTGGAATAGTCAATCAAAGGGGAGGCAAAAACCAATCCCTGATGCCTGTGTCGTGCCTGGATCTGTAGGCCCCTGATCATAAGCCCAGGACTAAGCTACCAACTGCTTGAAACTGTCGACGACCTCCGAGGTAGGAATATACCGTCCCCATGAAACCTGTGTCATAGTGTAGGTGAAGATGGCCACGTAGTCATCATCTGACTAATCCTGGGGCTCACCAAACTACCGTTGCATGCACTTTGGCAGATATCTCTCAATCATCGTATGCTCCTACCCCTGCATAAAGTGGTCCTGACAAGCAAAGAAGAGTTGATCTGTATCGCCGACCCATCTAAGCCGACCAAGGTAAAGGTGCCATGTAAACACCTGCATCTCATCCAAGACCCTCCTCTAGTAGGGGATCATGTGCTCACCTGTGTGTGTAAAGGACACACCACCTCTATAGTGCCACACGAGGCGATCGTCTAGCAGCATCAAAATGGAAACAACTCGTGGCCGAAGGACAACAATGTGCTCCCACACCCATACGTGAAGGAGTGTCATGCCTGCTCCGAGTGCTCTGTCATCCATATAAATGTACTCATGGAGATCTCTATACATAGAGGCAAGAAGGATTGGCCCCCAAGCAAAACGGACTGGCCTGTCATGAACCATCCACTCCCAACAAAGTCCCCAACTAGGACTGAAATACCAGCCTCATCTATCTGGGGCAATGAGACCTGAGATGATCGCTGCAATAACTAGGTGGAAGGGAGTTGCTAGGGGCTTGTGTCGCTCTATCTCGATCTTCCCCTTGCAAATAACGATGTCCTCTATGGTGAGGACCCTGTGGTAGGTATTATGCCCCTCCTCCATATCAAAAATCACGCTCCGACCATGAATTGAAAATCGAAGGATGCACCAAACGTCCTCCAAGGTGACGGTAGCCTCACCAGTGGGAAGGTGGAATGAAGATGTCTCGCTATGCCACGTCTCGACAAGTGCTAAAATCATCCCAAGGTGAGTACGGATGGGTGCTACATAAGCAATAAACCATAGCCCCATATCTCGAAGTCGATCCTGATCTCTATCACTAAGATCTCGCAAGTAACCAAATAAGTCTTGTGACCTATGCTCTTGAGAGTAGAGCTCCCTCCCCGCGTCCTGAATCAAGGAAGGTCACCATGTTAAAAATTTTGAAAAATTCTTCACCTGGCATTCAAGAAATCACTCTAGTGTCAGAATCCATGAAGGCATCATAGTTTGATTCTTTTCAAATTTTTATGCCAGGGCACAAAATAGCAAAATGGCATCGCTGCAGTGCACTTTCCTCCACAGCAACGCACTTTGAGAAAAATTAGGACCACTACATCGCACTTTTCAAATCACATTGTTGGCCACAAGCTCAGCATCAGAGTTTTCAAACTCCAAACTACACTACCACGGTGTAATATCACACCGAGCGACAGTTTGATTTCTGAGTAGTGCTATATAACACCACTATAGAAAGACCTAACTTTGAAAGCATTAAATATGCATGAAAAATGAAAAACAAAGATCAAGTAAAGATCATTTACCAGTGCCCCAATGTTGGGTGGCCACTGGTACGTCCAAACTCGATCAAAAATATGCATCGGAAGCTATCGCCGCGCCATATCGTCAAGAGGTTAGAGCTCAAATCATAAGGTTCCTAGATAGTTGTGTGTGAAAATGACTTGAAAGTGACCCCTCAGGCCCCTTTCAAGCTTGAGAATTAGGGTTTTTTCACCTTGATTGGCTGTCCTGCTAGGGTTTTGGACCCTCGAACCTATTTGTATCTAGTTGAGGCATTTCTTACATCATTTTATTGTGTTTAGACATTTTTTTGGCCTCCTGGAGCCTTTTCAGACCGGTCGGGCACCTTGTCCTCTTTTTTCGCGAAATCCCCCAAAAATTGGAAATTTTCGTCCAATCTCTTGAGGGGGTAATATAATGGAATGTTTTCTTGTGCTAGGCAGTAGTGGGGAAAGATTTTAAAATATGATTTTTTTTGGCTTTGATCGAGATCGTTTAATCTTTGAACCAATGCAACAAGTGCATCGCTTCAAAGAGGGGAAAAATGTAGACACGTAAAATATACCAATTGACATTGTGCACCTGATCCTAACCACTAACATTGTTTCATCCTAAATCATCCCTCAATCTAACCATTTAATAAAATTCCCTTATTTGATTAAATTCATCAATATTCCTCTCTTAATTAAATAAATCATTTTATCTAATTAAGTCTCTCTTTTTTGTTAGTTAAATCAATCACCTGATCTAATTATCCCTATTTAATTAAATAATCAATTTTATTTAATTAAATCTCTAAAGTCTATCTATTAAATTAAATAAATTAAAACCTTATTTAATTTGATCTAACATCATCTCCTTTAATTAAATAAATCAAAATTTTTGTTTAATTAATCTATTGTCAAATTCTTCTCATTATTTGATTTAAATAAATCCTAAAATCTAAGTCAAATAAGTCACATCATCTAATCTCCTATTAAATTAATTGACCCTTGATTAATTTAATCTCTTATCAAGTCCCATCCTCTAGATTTTGCAACTTGCACATGAAAATAGATTTAATTCATTTATTAAATCTTTATTTTCCTCAATAAGGAATGTTTTGGAATATTCCTCCAAGTTTGAATTCAAAAATTCCAAGTTGACATGTACATCCAACAAGGCATTTACTTCATCTTACATGTCCTTTGTCATGATCCAAGTGGAATTTATTGCATTTTCCCCTCCCTCTTGCTTGTCATTTCAACAAATTTGAAATTCAAAAATATGCATTTATTGGCACAATCCTCTAAACTTGCACATCCTCCACCCACTCATAGATTGACAAGTGGCATCTTGCCATTAGATGAATGTTAGTCCCACATTTCTCAAAATTAGACATTCATCCTTCAATCTCATCTATAAATAAAGAGCTCATATCTTCATTTGATCATCCACAAATTATGCAAAGTTACCATGCTCAAATATCTATCAAATTTCATCAATCATCATTGAATATTAGCTAGGTTATGCAGGTTTTTTGCTTGGAGCACTCTTCAACATCATCAAAGTGGATCAATTGTCATCAACACATGAAGCTTGCATCATAGGGATTGGGAAAGGGCCAATTTTCACATCAAATTGGCACCAATTCCCCCATGGGATCATGTGTTTGCTATTATAATTAGGATTGAATCTATATTTTCTTGTTTCATTGTGTTCTTCATTGTTTTCTTTCCTAATTTGAATTTGGTGAATGGATTTCATGGGGAATCCTTTTTCTAACTTGCAATCTCTAACTTAATGTGTTTATTCTTATTGTTTTTCAAGTATAAGGATTGGGGTTTTCACACACACATACCTGGATTCGTGGAAGATTCATTGCAAATATCATGGAGAATGTATCAGTCGTATTTTAAGAAATAAGTTGAGAAATTGATGAAAATGAGGTGGAATGAGGTGAAGTGGAATGATGTGAAGTGATGGAAGAGAGAGAAAGGTGGAGATGAATGGGTGGATGGGTGAATAAGTGGACTCCCACATAAGTGGAAGTCTTTATTATGGCAAGTACATACCTTAATTAGCCAGAAGGAGGGACACTAGGTCCATTTCCCTCAGCTGTAGGAAGCTCGGGTGTTACATGCTGAGTGAATTACTATAGGAACTCCTCTTTGGGCGTTGGCTTGTGATACAATCTAAGGCAATGACCATTGAAAAGGAACTTAAATCTAAATGGGTCAATAGTAGTAACGACACCATTGGCATATACTTCAACAACCTCATATGGTCCTAGCCACCTTTTCTACAATTTTCCTGCATTATCCTTATATCTTGAATCATAGAGCAAGGCCCAATCTTCTGGTTGGAATTTCTTGTCCTTGATGAATTAATCATGCCACTTGATTCTTTGATTTTGCACTACCTCTGTGTGATGCAAGGTTGCTCTCCTCATCTCATCCAAAGCATTCAATTGCATGATTCTTTCTCTTTATGACTCAGAGATATCCATCCCCAAGTCTATTGTATTCCTAAGAGTCTTATGTTCAAATTCAATGGGAATCATAGTTTTCTTTCCATACAACAACTAAAATGGAGCGAAGCCTGTAGTTGTCTTTCAGGTTGTCCTATAGGCCCAAACAACTTTTGGAAGCCTATTTTCCCAATCCTTTTTATGAACAACAACTATTTTGGTTAGGATGGCTTGAATCTCCTTGTTAGTCACCTCAACTTGGCCGTTGGCCTAGGGGTGATAAGGAGTAGACTTCATGTGTCTTATGTTGTACTCATTCACCAATGCTGAAACAAGGGTTAATGTGAATTGAGCCCCTTGATTAGTCACTATCTCTCTTGGAACTCCATACCTTGTGAAAATATCCTCATAAAGAAATTCAACAACCTTATTGTCTCTTGCATGCTTCATGGCCTTAACTTCTACCCACTTAGTTACATAATCAGTGCATACCAAGATATAAGACTTACCATTTAATGGAGGGTCAATGGGTCCTACAAAATCTAGTCCCCATTTGTCAAATGGAGTGATTACTACCCGAGGGTTAAGTGTCATCTCATCAAATTTGGTTGGTTGGCCCATTCTCTAGCATCTATCACATTTTTTGGTATATCTCCCTACATCCTTGTGGAGTGTTGGTCAATAATATCCTATGTTCAAAATCTTCATTTTTGTCCTCTTGGCTGCAAAATGTCCTCCACATGGTTCATTGTGGCATGCATGCAAAATATCATATGTCTCTTCTTCTCTCACACATCTCCTCATTGAATGGTTTGGCCTAGTGTAAAACAAACATCCAACAATCCATGAAAAAGGAAAAGATTTTTCAATGAGCACCCTTCTCTCTTTTGGAGAGAGGTGAGGAGGAACTCTCCTTGTGACCAAATAATTAGCTATGTTAGCATACTAGGGTTTTTGCACACTGATGGGGAATAGATGATCATTGGGAAAGGAGTCATCTATGGCTTGATTGTCTTGTGATGTAGTCATCCTTGAAAGAAAATTGGTGACAACATTGGCCTTCCCTTGTTTATCCACAATGGTTATGTCAAAATCCTGCATCAACAATAACTATTTTGCCAACCTACCAGTGATCAGAGGTTTATTTATGGGATATATAATCGTTGCATGATCGATGTCCACAAATATTTGATAGCATGTTATGTAGTTCCTGAACTTGTTCAGGGCATAGATCACTACCAACATTTCTCTTTCTGTCACTATATAGTTGAATTTAGCTCCTTGCAAGTTTTTTCTCACAAAATAAATGGCATTTTCAATAGCTCCTTCTTTCTTCCCTAAAACTTCTCCTATGGAATAGTCTGATGCATCTGTATGGATGTGAAAATGAAGCTCCCAATTAGGTCCTTTGAGTACAGGAGCATGAGTCAAAGCTATCTTCAAATCAAAAAATGCTTTGTCATAGTCTTTTGTCCATTGAAATTCAGCATCTTTGGTATGAAGAGTATACAATGGTGCTGCTATTTTGCTGAAATATTTGATGAACCACCTATAATAGCCTACATGTCCCAAGAAACTCCTAACATCTTTTTCTTTTGTAGGGATAGGCAAATTGGTGATCATTTCAATCTTTGGAGGGTCTACTTGAATTCCTTTTTGAGAAATGTAGTGGCCTAGAACTACACCTCCCTACATCATCATAAAAAAAAAATTCATTGTTTAGAGATAGGTTGTGATCTTCACATCTCTATAGGACTCTCTTGAGATTCTCCAATGCTTCATTGAAATCAGCACCATAGGTGGTGAAATCATCCATATAAATTTCCATGCAATCATGAGAAATGTTTGAAAATATGCTAATGTCTTCCCTCTTAAAATTTGTAGATGCATTGCATAAGCCAAATAGAAGTACCGAGTAGGAATATGTTCCCCATTAATAGGTAATTGTAGTCTTCTCTTGGTCCTTAGGTGCAATTTGGATCTATTTGTAGCCACTCAATCCATCTAAAAAAGAAAAGTATTGTTTTCCTGCAAGTGAGTCCAAGACTTGATCTATGAAGGGTAAAGGAAAATGATCCTTTTTTGTGGTAGCATTAAGTTACTTGTCATCAACAACAACTTGACATTTCCCTCCTTTCTTGGGCACAATCACCAATGGAGACACCCACTAGCTATCTGAAATGGGGTAGATCAATCTTGCATCTAGCAATTTTTGTAGCTCTCCTTTTATAATTTCTCTTAGTGTAGGGTTAACTCTTCTTTGTGGTTGTCTAACTAGGGTGCAATCATCTCTGATGTAAATTCTATGAGTTCAAAGCTTAGGGTCCAATCCCTTCATCTCATGATAGTCCCACACAAATGCATGTTGGTGGGACCTCAGTAAGTTTTCCAACAACAATTGTTGTTCTTCATTAAGTTTGTTGTTAATATTTAGATATTTTCCTTCTAACACATGTACTTGTGTAGTTAACTCTATCATAGCTGCTTCATTAACACATGGTACCTTGAATTTATATGGAAGCAATGTATGGGATATACTTGTTGTTGTAGGAAGAGCAAGAAAAAGTGTCATGACTGGAACAATAGAATGAGAAGATGATGCGTCCTCCACTTTACAATTATTCTGAATGATGTTAGCCAATAATTCATCTTCATCTTGAATCTGCATAAAATAACTTCTACCTATCATCATAAGTTGTGCCACAGAATTAACTTCCTCGGTCTCTTCACCAAGGTGTGGCCATATGGGATTATCCTCATCATGGGATGGCTGAGCAGGAGGATAAAGAGAAAGCTTTTTGGTTCTCTTTCAATTAGAAATGTATGATAGAAATGAAAATATGAGCAACCAAATAGGAAACTAATTTGTCTACATTGGCTACATGAACAGTCACAGAATGGAATTTTAGTGGTTGCAGGAATAGTTAGTGCCAGAATCTTAACTAATTATTGAATAGAAATCAATAACTAAACTAAAGGATGAAATTCTCACCAAGTGGGCCCCCTTGGATGAGTATCCTCTAAAACTAATGTAAACTCAGATGCACAGGCTTATAACTTCATTTTATTCATTGGAAAAACATGAGTACAATAGAGCAGTGTAGTTGTATTACTGAAAACTAAGAATGCAAGTACATCATCAGATTGTGCAACCTTCTGAGAAGGAGCATATGAGTCTTATTTATAGGAAAAGAAGCTACTAACTAATCAAGGTGGTCAAATCCATGAATTGGGAGGATGCCATTTTAGGGAAAGTAGAGAAAGTGGAGAGGTGGTTATGCATGCATGGAATCTGGTCAGATGTGGCTATCTCAATGCATATTCAGCACAACAGTAATGCCTATATTCACTCAACAGCAATAAAGACCATTTACAAGGTGGTTACAACTTGATTTGCATGAGGAATCTCCTGCCATAGACAGTCTTCCCTTCGTCGACCTTTGGATGACCACTTTTTTAACCATTATGGCATACAACTAGCTGGCAAAATCTTCCCAATTTAGTGGCCTCTAATCATATCTGCATGGCAATGTTAGTATGCACAATTATCACATATCTATATCTTAAATAACATTTATTAATCCACATGTAGAATTAACATAGATAGTCCATATAATATGTCAATGTCATTAAATATTTGAAGAGATAAAATTAGGCCCAATGTCTATGGTTTTGAGGAAATATCAACATTCAAACATCAAGGTTCATGAAAACTTTAGCAAATAGATCATAAATTCTACCAAAATTAAACCATAAACTAGACTCATCATTGTCCTTTTAAATTAGCAAGGTAGTTGTCTTCGACATTCTCAATGCACTTTGTTAGTGATGACCATGATGATAGCATCTTTATGTGCTAAACAAAGTGATTTTGACTACTTTCTTAGGGTGACTGTGTTACATGTTTACCTCTCCAACTCTTAACAGGCTTATAGATCACTTCCTTTGTTCATGATCATGCAATTGTTGCCACTCTTCAAGAGCAAGGAGGAGAAACCTGTGCAAGAGCAACAACCCAATCACTTTCCTTCACTGTTACCTCATTGTACCCTTGAATTTTGAGAGACCTCCAACATATTTTCATAGACATGCAAAAAAGATGGTTGGTAGTTGGAGAGTTGTATCATCATACAGGGTCTTTGTTGATAGGAATAGCAACAAAACATCATATATGATAGGAACAAATGAATGCAAGTTACACCTAACACCAAAGGTTTGGATTCTATGGTATCTTTTACAAGGGTGTATGTTGGATTGATGCTTGAAAATGTTTGAGACACAAGCTTCCTATAATCCTCCATAAAGTCTTGAGCATATAGTCCTACATTGATTCCTTCAAGTGTTCACTAGTTGATGCCATCAACAACCTCAAACCAATGGTTGAACATAAAAAAGCAAGCATCCTCACATCCAAATTTACTCATGCATCTACTACTACTCACCTCATTACTGTCCTTCATGCTATGAAAGTTTCATGACTGTCACCTTGTGACTATCAATTAGTCTTGAATGTTTTATGACTAAATATATTTCCTTCAAATTTATGGTCCTTTGATGAAATGACGACCACAAGAAACTATCAAGTGTTTGACATAGGTATTTGTCCTTTTTTGAAGGAAACATTGCACTTATAACATGAAATACATAACCTCAATGACAGAGATGATTATCGTCAAGTATTAGAGTGATCACTGTATGTTCCCTTCTTTTATTTTATTTCTAGTGAAAAAGACTAAATTCATTGATCCAAATTGCTCTCTGATAAACTGCTATTGAGGTTACCTTTTGACTTCATTGTAGCAAATTGCATATCTTATTTTTCAATCGAGCAATGATGATTGTCCTCTCTCTATTTATCTTTTGTATCCCTTTTTGGATGTGCATTTAATCATACCTGAGAAGCATCAATGTCTTCATACTCTTCATTTGATTGTGTTGACCTTGGATTGTCTCTTCACTGGTAAGGATTGCCTACTAGTAACTTGATTGTCCCTTCTTAGCTGTCTTTTCTTCAATGTTACTACTCATAGCACTTCCCAAACAAGGTTCTTAAGGGTTGTCATCTATTTTCCAATGACAATGGTACCTAAGATGATGGTACTGCCCCTCTCTATTGGACTTTGCTCCCTTCTACATTGGACACTTGCACTTACAAAGGTTTTCTTTCCTATCAAAGGCTTTCTCTATTACAGAGGTTGTTGTCTCCTAATCTATTTGTCCTTGTAAAGCATCTATGGCTCTTAAATGCCCTAATTATAGTCCTCTTTATTTTCTTTTATCTTTTTCTTTTCTTTGCTGCCTCAAGATAGAATATCTTTATTTAAATTTCAACCTCCTTTACATTTCCATTCTTTTCACTATCATGGCAATTGTCCTCCACACTTGGCACTGTTTCTTGAAAATCAAGGGTTTTGAACAACTATTATACCCTTTTACTTGCAAGGTTTGAGGGGGTTGTCACTCACATAGGACTATCCTTAATCTACATTGTTTTGTTCTTTGATACAACATCAACAATTTTATAGACTAGGGCTCATGATAACTACTGCCTTGCTCACAATTCTTCCCCTCTCATGCCTTTACTTGCTCCTTTTGTTTCTCTTGAAATTCTTATATAAGCATTTCTCATTGTTTTATTTTTTTGAAAAAGTAGGGTGACTTTCTAATCTTAGTTTGCATTACTCCATACAAAATGGATGCTTCCCTATCTTTTGATGCCCCTACTATGGCATTGGTGACTTCCCTCCTCATGATTTAATCATCATTGCATGCATTCATGGTGAACTATCCTATCATGAGATGTGGCATGATTTATTGATGTCTTGTAGCATGAGAGGTAGCATGCATTTTTCCTTTAGGATTGCCCCAATCTTCATGATTTCCCTAACAATTGCTTGCTACCCCCAAAGGTTTGTTACTTGGTCTTCACAAACATCTAAGTCCTTTTGATCTTGTGCAACAACTAGCACCATATCCTCTTGCTTTAATCTTAGTGGGAAGACATGTGTCACTTATGTTGGTGACCTAAAATCTCACCATCCTAGGTGATGTTTGGTTGTCCAATAGGATTGAGGTGAGATGAACTTGACAATACCTTGAACTATTCCTTCTTGCCGCCCCATATGTCTCATGATGGCTTTAGGCATGCCTTGATTTCTCCTTCATTATTTTAAGAGATGCATAATGGAACTTGATGCATCCCTAAAATCATTTACTTATTTTAATAAAGTGGATCTTGGATCCACTTAAACTAATTGAAAGACATGTCTAGCAAAATATACCTTCCTTTTGACATGTTGACAACTTATGACTGATTCATTATGAAAATATAAAGTATGAATTTCTTGACAACTCACATTATGTGTTGCATCTTTTGAATCTGATAATGAAAGTTGATCAACTGGTGTGATTCCATATTGATTTGATCAAGTTTCCCAATTTCCTATCCCTCTTAAAACATTAGAGGGAAGTATGTTGAGCTCTACCCTCATGAGAGCCACATTTACCCCACATGTTGTAATTAGCTAAATTAGAATAGTAACAAGGTTTGTCCTAAATCTACATAAGGAACAAACAGTTAGATAAACAAATCATATCATAGGTGTGTTTGATCACTCCTTTCTTGTTTTCAGGGACACTTATGGTATGCTACTATTTTAATTATTTTAGACATTAGATTACATGTGTATGGATGTTTTGCATATATTTTGATCAAGGACCTTTCATTGCTCTAACAACATTGTTTTATCCAATGCAAGAAACCTAGGAGTAGTGAGGAGGGTGTCAATTGGAAGCAAAGCAGTGGGAAGGATCAAGATGATGTGAAGCCAAGCCAACGGGATTTGTCATTCCACCAAGCAAGGATGGGTCCCTTTTCTTTTTATATGCAATTTATTTTTTGTTATCTATATACGTATAATCTCTTCTTTACTAGCATTAGAATAGCTAGTCCACTAGCTTGTGAGGGACATTATACGCTCATGATTATCAATAAAGATTACATTTGCAATACATATTGGTTCTCTTTATTATTTGTCTGTAATTGCAAAACTAGAATAAATACAATCTGTTTTTAATAGTCTCTTTTGTGTACATTAATGAACTTAGTAGAATATGATGCATCTTTTAATATTTAAATGAAACACAATAGAATAAACACTAAGTTACTTGAATTCAGCTGAAAGCTAAAAATTAGGTAACAGGTAGACAAGGAGAATAACCAGTCAATCCCTTATCACTTGTAGAAGAATCAAAACACAAAGGGAGTTGAATCAGAGGGTTTCATTAGGGTGAGAGATCTAAAGGATCCAAAACCAAGGAGACCCCCTCATCCTGCACAAAGAAATATTATAACTAGGTATCCCTCATGTTTCTATGATTATTGTTATACCTGCAATCAGTTTGGTCATAGGGCTAGAGAGTGTAGAGTTATTCCCAAAAGGAGAAAAAAAATTGTGAATAGAAATTTATTTTCTCCTTTGTTGGATTGGATGTAATGTGCTATAATTGAAATAATTTGGTCATATAGCCAAACATTGTATAACACATTGTGTAAAACCAAAGGCATAGAGTAAAAAGAGAAGTATGTTCCCCAAAGTGAACAAAGGTTCACATGCGTCCCTAATAAGAAGGAAAACAAGACAGAGAAGAAAAATAAGAAGGTGTGGAAAGAGAAAGGTCAGAAGGCAACACCCAAAGTGGTTGCTTATGCCTCACATCACTACTACTTAGTGATAGGGAATGAGTCCAACAAGATATTTACAAGAAGATTCATTCAACCCTAGAGAAGAAAGAGAGAAGTCAAGTTAGGTATGATTTGTTTCAAAAAAAATTAACAACTTGATGGTTACAAATGTCATAGACACACTCCTTTTTGATAAAAGGGGAGAAAATTATGGTCAAAGGGGGAGAGGACAAACTTCCTATAGCAAAAATAGTTTCCTAAAGAGTCCCTTTTCCATTCATTTCAAAGGGGGAAAAATTGAGCAAAATGCTTTGTGTCTGCAAGATGTGGAGATATGTTAAAGGGGTAGTTGTGACTACAGACAATTGATTGCTAAGGGGGAGAGAGAGAGAGATAGAGATAGAGAAAGAGAGAGGGAGAGTGACTTGAGATGGAGAGAGGGAAGGTGCGAGGGAGAAAGAGAGAGACCTAAGAGGGAGATGAAGAGAGAGAGAGAGACAGATAGAGTGTGTGTGAGAGAGAGAGAGAGAAAGAGAGAGTATGAGAGAGACCTGAGAGGGAGATGGAGAGAATGAGTAAGAGAGAGAGTGAGTGAGAGAGAGAGACATGAGAGAAGAGAGAGAGGTAGTGGGAGAGACCTAAGAGAGAGAGAGGGACTGGGAGAGAGACTTGAGAGGGAGGTGGAAAGTGAGTGAGTGAGTGAGTGAGAGAGAGAGAGAGGTGCAGTGGGATACTTGAGAGGGAGAGAGAGGGGGAGAGGGAGATGGAGAGTGAGAGTGAGAGTGAGAGGGAAAGGGAGAGGGAGAGAGAGAGAGGGAGTGGGAGTAGGAAGGACCAGAGAGAGAGGGGAGAGAGATAGAGAGATACTTGAGATGGAGAGAAAAGTGTGTGTGTGTGAGAGAGAGAGAGAGAGAGAGATAGAGGGAGGGAGAGGGAGATGGAGTGTGTGTGTGTGTGAGAGAGAGAGAGAGAGAGATAATTGAGAGGGAGAGAGGGGGAGAGAGATTTATCTAGTTAGGGTGGGAAGGAGACAACTAGGAGAGAGAGAGAGAGTGAACTGTGAGTGAGAGAGGGAGTGGGAGAGAGAGAGAGAGAGTGACTTGAGAGGGAGAGAGAGGGAGAGTGACTTAAGATAGAGAGAGGGAATGAGAGTGGGAGAGAGAGAGCAAGAGAGAGAGAGACATGAGAGAAGCGAGAGAGGGAGTGGAGAACCTAAGAGAGATAAAGAGAGAGGGAGGGAGTGGGTAGTGTAGGAGAGTTGAGAGAGAGACTTAAGAGGAGAGAGGGGGGGGGAGGCTGAAGAGAGGGGGGGAGAGAGAGAGAGAGACTTAAGAGGGATCAGAGACTAAGGGAAGAGGAGAGAGAGGGAGAGATGGAGATGGAAAGTGAGAGGGAGATGGAGAGGGAGAGAGAGAGATAGAGGGAGGGAGAGAGAGACTTGAGAGGGAGAGAGGGAGACAGAGAGAGGGAGGGAGAGGGAGAGAAGGAGAGAGGAGATAGGGAGAGAGAGGGAGAGGGAGTGGGAGGGAACTAAGAGTGAGAGAGAGAGTGGAAGAGAGAGATAGAGAGGGAGAGGGAGAGTGAATTGATATGGAGAGAGGGAAGGAGAGAGGGAGAGAGAGAGTGGGAGAGATACCTGAGAGGGATATGAAGAGATAGAGACATGAGAGAAGAGAGATAGGTAGTGGGTGATACTTTAGAGAGGGAAAGAGAGAGAGAGAGAGAGAGAGAGAGAGAGAGAGAGAGAGAGAGAGAGAGAGAGAGGGAGAGGAGGGAGTGGGAAAGACCTGAGAGGGAGAGAGAGGGAGGGAGACTTGAGAGGGAGAGAGAGAGATAAAGGGAGGGAGAGAGGAGAGAGAGTTGGAGAGAGAGATGTTTTTTGTGGAGCCTGATTAGTCTCCAAGTGGGAGATTGTTGGTATGTGGTGACTGATCATGCTATACTATACACTCTTCATGTATCCTCACTGGGGTCCAAGGCTGGGTAGGGCCCCAAGTGGGGGTTTGGGGGTAGCAGCCCCCAAAAAGTGGGGGGTTCAAGGGTGGCAACCCCTGAGGAAAAATTTTCTTCTACTTTTTCACTTCATCACCAAAAAAGGAAAAAGCCAACTTTGTAGAACCCTAATTTTGGAAGCTTCTAAAAAGCTTGCTATACACAGTTGTTGTATAACATTATTTGCAAGATTGTAATATTTTTACACTAGATAATAAAATCATTGGATGGCTGGGGTTTTTTGGATGTGGCCCATATTGGGTGAACCGCGTTAAATTCTCTAGGTTGTCTTGTTTTTGCTATAAGTGATTTTGTGTGTGTTCTACTTCATAGTTTTATTGATAAAATATTCATTTAAATTGTTATATATCTTCCTTCTAACCATAACAAGTGGTATTAGAGTAGGTTGTGTTCAATTATCATCTGCAAGAAGTTCTCATAGTTGAGTGGGAGCAATGGTAGACGAGGGTAAGTTGAAGGTTGATAAGTTCAATGGTCAGAACTATCAGTTATGGAAGATGCAGATGGAGGACTACCTTTATCAGAAGGATTTATGGTGGCCATTGGAAGGGAAAACCAAGAAACCCTTTACAATGTCTAATGAGCACTGGGATATTTTGGATAGAAAGGCACTTGGTAGTATTTTTTTATGCCTAGCACAATTAGTGGCATTCAATATTACAACAACAAAGACAACTCAAGATTTGATGCAAACCTTGGTGAAGTTATATGAAAATCCTTCTACTTCAACTAAGGTATTTCTTGTGAAGTGTTTATTTAATATGAAAATGGTAGAAGGTGGGTCAGTTGCTGATCATTTAAATGAGTTTAATACAGTTACCAGTCAATTAACTTTTGTAAATGTAAACTTTGATAAAAAAGTTAGGGCTCTTTTGATTCTGTGTTCTTTGCCTAAAAGCTAGAATAGCTTGGTAATGGTTGTTAATAATTTTGTTTTTGGTTCGAATACATTGAAATTTGATGATGTTGTTGGTGTTATTTTGAGCAAGGAAATTCATAGGAAAAGGCTAGGTGGGACATCCACATAAGGTAGTGTTTTCAATGCAGAAATCAGGGGTAGAAAAAAGGAGAGAGGAAATAATTTTGGAAGTCATGGGAAGTCATGAGAAAAATCAAAGGACAAAAGGTCCCAATTTGGAGAAAATAAGGATTGTTGGTATTGTGGTAAGCCAGGTCATTTAAAGAAAGATTGTTGGTTTCAAAAAAATAAAGGAGACAAAAAGGAAGGAAATAAAGAGTAAATGTGGTAAGTAATAAATCTGATGAGGATGCTTTGATTCTTTCCCTTGATAATGTTGATGATTCTTGGGTGTTAGATTTAGGGGCTTCATTTCATGCTACGCCCCATAGAAGTTATTTTCTTGATTATGTCCAAAGGGATTTTGGGCTGGTTTATTTGGGAGATAACAAATCCTGTCAGATTATTGGAAAGGGAAGAATTAAGATTAAGTTGCAGAATGGAATCATTGGCTACTACATGAGGTAAGGCACATTCCAAAGTTAAGCAAAAATTTAATTTCAACAGAGCAACTAGATGATGAAGGTTGTGTTTTTAAGTTTGGTGATAAAAATTGGAAGGTTACAAAAGGTACCTTAGTGGTAGCAAAAGGTGTGAAAGTAGGAACCTTATATCTTTGTACAGGTAATATTGTTACTTCTACTTTAGCTATTGCAAATAAAAGCCAATATTCAAGAACAGTTGTAGTTTAGCAGGCATAAAGTCAGATAGTTGTTGTGGATTCTGAATCAGCACTATGGCATAATAGCCTTGGGAATATGAGTACAAAAGGTATAAAATTCCTTCATTCAAATAATGTTTTACTAGTTATAAAATGTATTAATATAGATTTATGTGAAAGTTGTGTGTATGGAAAACAAAAGAGAGTTAGTTTTCTCAAGGATGGGAAGGAAAAGAAAGGTGAGAAATTGGAGCTTGTGCATACGGATGTATGGGGACCAGCTCAAGTATTTTCTCTTGGTGGATCTCAATATTATGTTACATTCATTCATGATGCAACTAGGAAGGTATGGATTTATTTTCTTAGGAAGAAATTTGATGTATTTTAAAATTTTAAAAAATGGAGAAGCTTGGTTGAGAATGAGATGGGTAAAAAGTTAAAATGTCTCAGATTTGATAATTTCGGTGACTAGTGCATCAAAGAGTTTAAATAATATTGTTCCTCTAATGGTATTCATAGGAAAAAAATGGTTCCAAGGACTCCATAGGAAAATGGAGTGGCTGAGCGCATGAATAGAACAATAATAGAGAGTGCACGGACTATGAGATTGCATGTTGGGTTGTCTTTAAACATGTGAGAAGAGGTTGTCAACACTGTTGTTTATTTAATTAATAGAGGTCCCTCTAATCTTTTGGGTTGTGGTATTCCATAGCAAGCATGGACAAGTAAGAAGGTGAGTTATTATTTTCTCAAGACCTTCGGCTGTGAAGCATTTGCACATGTAGATTCTTAAAATAGAGCCAAGCTTGATACAAAATCAAATAAATGCATATTTGTTGGATATGGCATTAATGAATTTGGTTAAAGGCTTTGGGATTTTGAAAATCAAAAAATTGTGAGAAGCAGGGATGTCATATTTAATGAGAAATTGTTGTACAAAGATCAGTTGCAGTAGCATGAGAAGAAAGAAAATGATTATGCAATGTTGGATGATACTCCAAACAATGATGTTTCAGTGGTTCCTCATGCTCTACAACAATAGTAACAACAATACTACAAAATCCGGTGAATGTTAGATGATATTCAAGGATAAGTAGACCTCCAAAAATATTTTCTCCATCTTTGTATTCTATTTTATTAACTGATGTTGGTGAACTAGAATGTTATGATGAAGCTATGTAGGTGGATACCAAAGTTGAGTGGGAGCATGGAATGGAAGAAGAAATGGACTCCTTGCTAAAAAATTAGCCTTGGGAATTATGCAAGTTGCATGTAGGTAAAAATGCTTTACCAAATAAGAGGGTTTATAGGCTGAAAGAGGAGGATGGAGGTAAGAAAATATTTAAGGCCAGGTTAGTTGTAAAGGGATTTGCATAGAAAAAGGGTATTGATTTTGATAAGATTTTTTCTCTAGTTGTTAAAATGACTTCTATACGCATTGTTTTAAGCATTGTGGTTGCTGAAGATTTGCATTTGGAATAGCTAGATGTTAAAACAACCTTTCTCCATGGTGATTTGGAAGAGGAAATATATATGGAACAACCACAAGGTTTTGAGGTCAAAGGTAAGGAGAAACTAATGTGCAGATTGAAGAAAAGTTTATATGGATTTAAGCAATCACCTCAACAATGGTATATTAAATTTGATAGTTTTATGGATGAGCAAGGCTACAACTGGTGTAATTCAAACCATTGTGTTTACTATAAGAGGTTAGATGATGATAGCTACATTATTTTATGTTAATATGTTGTTGATATGCTTGTAGCGGGGTCTAACATGAATCACATAAAGGAGTTAAAAAAACAATTAGAAAATTCATTTTCTATGAAGGATTTGGGGGAAGCAAAACAAATCCTTGGTATGAAGATTAGTAGAGATAGGAAAAAAAAAATGTTTTTATCTTAGGCTGATTATATTGAAAAGGTGTTGCAAAGATTTCATATGGAGAATGCAAAAGTTGTCAGCACACCTTTGCCCAATCATGTTAGATTGACTAAGGATATCTGTCCAAAGACATAAGAGGAGGAAGAAAAAATGTCCAAGGTACCATATGCTTCAGCTGTAAGTAGTTAATGTATGTCATGGTATGCACAAGACCAAATATTGCACATGTTGTAGGAGTTTTTAGTAGGTATATGATTCATCCCGGTGTTGAGTATTAGAATGTGGTAAAATGGATTCTCAGGTAATTTAGAGGTACATCCAATAAAATTTTATGTTTTGGGAGCTCTAATACTAATTTAAAAGGCTATGTTGACTCAGATTTGGTAGGGGATATAAATACCAGGCGGAATACCATAGGATATGTATTCACAGTTGGTGGGACAACAGTGAGTTGGATTTCTCGTTTGTAAAAGGTGGTTGATTTATCCACCATGGAGGTAGAGTATGTTGCTACAACAAAAGCAACAAAGGAGATGATATGGCTGCAACTTTTCATGGAGGAGTTGGGAAAATAGAAGGCTAAAAATTACTTGTTTACAGATAGTTGGAGTGTTATACATCTTGCAAATAATTCTTCCTTGCACTCTAAAACCAAACACATACAATTGAGATATCATTTCATTTGATCAGTGTTGGAGGATGGACAGGTAAAGCTAGAAAAGATACATACAAATGTCAATCTAGCATATATGTTTAAGAAGGAGGTGATAAGGGAGAAGCTAAGCTCCTCTTTAGCTTTGGTTGGCCTTCAAGGTTGAATTCAAGTATAACAGAATAAACAGGGTCCAAGGTGCTTATTTCCAATGGGAGTTGTAAGTCTAGTGGTGTCATCTAGGATCAGTCTCCAAGTCGGAGATTATTTGGTGTGGAGCCTAATTAGTCTCCAAGTGGGAGATTGTTGGTATGCGGTGACTAATCATTCTATACTTTACACTCTTCATGTATTCTTGTTGGGGTATAGGCTTAGGCCAAGCCTCAGGTGAGGGTTCGGGGGTGGCAACCCGCGAGGAAATTTTTTCTCCTAATTTCTCACTTCATCACCAAAAAAGGAAAAAACTAACTTTGTAGAACCCTAATTCTAGAAGATTCTAAATTCATGAGATTGTAATATTTTTGCATTGGATAATAAAATCATCAGATTGTTACGGTTTTGTGGATGTAGCCCATATTGGGTGAACCATGTTAAATTCTTTGTGTTGTCTTGTTTCTACTATAATTGATTCTATGTGTTTTCTATTTCATGGTTTTATTGATCAAATTTTCATTTAACTTGTTAGATATCTACCTTCTAACCCTAACAAGAGACCTGAGATGGAGATGGAGAGAGAGAGAGACCTAAGAGGGAGATACTTAAGAGGTATGGAGAGAGAGAGAGAGAGGGAGAGAGGGAGAGGGAGAGTGAGAGGGAGATGGAGAGGGAGTGGTAGGGACCTAAGAGAGAGAGCTGAGAGGGAGATGGAGAGTGAGAGAGAGAATTGAGAGGGAGAGAGTGAGAGAGATAGAGGGAGGGAGAGGGACTTGAGAGGGAGAGAAGGAGATAGATGGAGGGAGAGGGAGAGGGAGAGAGAGGAAGGAGAGAGGGAGAGGAGGAGAGAGAGACCTAAGAGGGAGAGAGGTGGGTGTATGAGAGATTGAGAGAGAGAGGGAGGGAGAGAACAAAGAGAGATAGGGAGAGATACCCAAGAGAGAGAGACCTAAGGGAGAGAGGGAGTTAGAGACCTAAGAGAGACCTAAGAGGGAGAGAGACTTAAGAGGAAGAGAGAGACTTAAGAGGAAGAAAGACTTGAGAGGAAGAGAGAGAGGAGAGGGAGATAGAGAGGGAGAGGAGAGTGAGAGAGAGAGAGAGAGGTAGAAATATAGGTCTAGATCTCAAGGAGAGAGAGAGTGAGAAAGATAGGTATTAAGAGGGACAAAGAGAGAAGAAAGGAGGGAGGGATAGGTCTACAGCTTAAGGGGAGACATTGATATATAGAGAGATAGCACAAAGCATAGAGAGATATGAGGATTTTTTCATCTCCTTACTACAAAAAATATAAATATTTCAATATTCATTACTTTTTCTAATGTTTCAATTATCTTGAGATGAGTGTTACAAAAAAATATGAAAAGCAGACTTTGCACGCAAAATTAGTGAGCATTTGATGTTTCAAAAATGAAATATGAAGTTAAAATTATTATAATTATTTTTTTTTGTATAATATAAAAATACCACCTAATCCATTGCCTAGAGCTCTCAATCACCTTTCCAATGCCTATAAAAAGTCAAAATTTCAAATAACAAATACAAAAGTTATGCCCATTTTACTAAAGAGGGCTTTTTAAGTCTTCAAAATGGATATTTGTTTTGTTTTTCAAAAAAATGGGTTCTCGCTTTCCAAAATGGACATCTGTTTTGTCTGAAAAAATTTGCATCCTTAGGATTTCCTTTAGGTTTTCCTTAGTTTTTGGCTTGGGATTGCCTAAATTGGAAAGTAAACCAAAAAAACATGTTTATAAATTTTTCTTAGTTTTCCAAAGTTTTCCCCTATGGCTGATGACTTTTTTTATCCTAATTTCATGAAACGAAAAGGGTTTATAGAAAAAAAATTCATCTTTCCACTAATATAAGTTATGCCTTATTTTGAATTTAACAAAAATTATTGTTGATTTTCTACATACATTAAGACTAAAGTCCTAATTGATAGGCTGATTGAAAAAATTCTATAACTTTCAAGCTACTTAACATTTTTTGAACCTACAAGATGTGTCACAGTCTATGCTTTGCATACTATAGGATAAAAAAATTTGAATTTCATAAATTTTTGACCAAGTTATGGTGGTTAGACATAAACGTTTCAATAATTCTAAAAATTTATAATAAAAAAATCATAACTAATTATTTACATGGAAAAAAATTACAAAAAAAATCTAGCACATTCGGGCATGTGTCATCTACATATTTTGAAAGATTCAGAAAAAATATTACTTTTTTCTTATACTTAGGGTAGTCAGGCATACACCTACTTTTTATCTTTTTCCTAAAAATTTAGTACCCTGCATTGAAATTTCAAATTTTCGCAAAAAAAAATTACTTTTTTTCAAAAAAGGATTAGTAGCCTAGAAGCTACATTCAATTTGATACAAATTTTGTTCTTACATATTTTTCAAATTATGTTAATAATCTATTCAAATTTTTATTTCAAGTTTCCTAACTCTATTTTTTTTAATTTTCATCGCCACTTGAGGCCTAGTTTGGATCCCCATGATCTTGCACTGACCCATTTGGTATTATGTGTGCATGTGTGTGTTAATATCTTTGCATATACTTTTATAATAGTTTAAAATTATTAAAGAACTAGTTTTATTTGATCTACTGATTCACCCCCCCTCTTAGTAGATTGTTGTGTTCCAACATGTCTATGGGAATAGACAACCCACATCCAAGTCATAAATGCAACCTGTAACTATAGAAGGCCTATAATATTGCATAACTTGTAGATATAATAGTGCAACATAAAAATCCAACAATATATTGATAACCATGTCAAATGAGAGTAATCAAAGATGTAAAACTGAGTATACAATGACATAAGCACCAAATCACCAAGATTAGAATAACAACAAATAAATAATGCTAAAAGAATTCTAAAGCTAATCCACTATGTAGTTCTCTGAACAATCTTTCGGTTGACTATAAGGAAGTCCAAAATTTGACTTTGTATGCACAAGTTATGACCTCTCCAATTCAAAAGGGAACATTTGACTTATAGAAATTATTTAACTATCAAAATGGAAAAACCTAGAAAAACCAATCACACCAATACTTATTGCTCATAATCACCTTTCCAATGAGTCTAAGAAGTCACAAAACGGACACCCTAGGTGAAAGTTATGCCCCTTGGAAAAAAATTGCACAATTTTGGAATATAAAGCAAAAAAGCCCCCCTGGTGGAAGGGTGTTGGTCTGCCAATGGTGGCAAAGCCACCTGGGTGGTGCCACCCATTACATGCACTAGACCTGATAGCAATATAAATTTAGGTTTAATTTATTATTTTGGTAGAATTTTTTAATAAAATTGACAAATTAAATATTTAAAAGGGGCGGCATTTTTATTTGAGACAGCAGTCAGTCCCACCGGACCGATCGCCAAAAGCTAGGGGATTAAACCCTTGTCGGTTCAACCCTACTAGTCGATGGTTGACCAGTACTACAATCAGTACCTACCAGTACCACTAACAATGGTATTGTTAGGTACCCTACAACAAAGGTCACTAGGGGGCTTACAGACCCCCCCTTCCCCCCACCGGCATTTTGTTTTAATTTTTTTGTAAAATAATTTGTAGGAAAAATAAAATGTCAATGGGATAAAAAAAATTAATATTTTTTCTATGGACTGAGATTGACGATCGTACAACTATATTGGCAAAAATATTGCATTTTTTCAAATTGGCCAAAATAGGTCAAGTTATATATCATTTTTCATCTCTCAACCAACTCAGATCCAACCATGAGGTCTATTTTATCTTAGGAGGTCATCTGCAAAATTTTGCCCATAAAACCCTCATTTGAATGCACAATCAAGAAACCCTTTTGACCCAACATTTTTCACATGCCAAATCTACAAACAACCCATCATAACAAACCCAAAATCCTCAGATCTTCAATGAACAACTTAAAAAAACCCCATATCTTTCCATGTCTTTCATTCTCTCATTCTATACCATATATTTAAACTCAAACAATATTTTCTCAACCTAGGGTTATTCAACCACAACCATGGCTCTAATACCTGATGAAAGGAAATATGCATCCACCCAAGATAATTTCCACATAACCCAAATATAGAAATCTATGCAAAAAAGTATTCAAAATCCACATGCAAAAGAATAGATGTCATACCATCAAATATGACACAAAATGTACCTTGGGAAAACCCTCAAGAAATAAAAACCCAGCCTCCAAAAGCATCCATCACTTATGTATTATTCAACAATAAACATTACAATACATCTTCAAAGTTCTTTATGAACACCTTTGGAGCATAAAGCCCTATCCAATAAATCCATGTGAGCAAGCATGTAACCACACATCCCATGCCATTCTTCAAATCCTTAAAAGTGCTAACAAGAGCTAACATCAAACCCTTATCCAAAAAGCCAACTATCCAACCTTAAACAACTACCCATGTGGTTACTTTTATAGAAAGAAGCTCCCAAAAAACCACCAAGTGGTATTACATAAAACCATGTGTCTAATACCATGAGATTACAAAACCATGTCCCCACATTTAATATTGGGTACTTTATTTAAATTACTTTCTCCAATATTAAATAAATACATTTTTACAAATTATCATATGTCTCAATGTTGCATACAACACATAAAGTGGCCCCAAGAATGCTAGACCCATGTGATGCACATACCCCTAGATTCCCTAGGTACACCACATAATAAATAAATAAATACATTATAAACATTATGCAAGGTGTACAACACACCTTTTTCTAATAGTCCTACCTTTTCCAGAGTGACAAATTTTATACATTGAAAGGTTAGTTGAAATATCAAGAATAACAAGAGCATCCTAAAGATAACCACAACCGCCTCAATAAAAATAGTACCTAAGCCTTAAAATGAGAGTTGTGTAGAATCTCCAACTAAAATATATAAAGTGTCACAATATGAAAGAGTTGTGAAAAAATCATAGGTGTGTGTCATATGATGGGAAGCTTTGGAATCAAGCATCCAACTAGCTATTGAAGATAAGGCCCATGCAAAAAGAGAATGATAATTTCTTGTATAAGATAAGGCCCATGCAAAAAGAGAATGATAATTTCTTGTATAAGAGGATGAAGACTTAGAGGTTAAAAATTTATGTTATTGCATCACTTCCTCTAAGGCCTCTAATCTCTTCCATCATTTTGTGACTGTATGTCCCTCTCAACCATAAAAGATGTAATGTTATCCTAATCTCTTATTTGTCTTTGAGGAAGAATCACCAGACTTAGAAGATTTATCATTCTTAGAAGAGGATTGAGTTTTTTATTCCAAATTTTGATTTTTCTTGGAGGAACTCTCACTACTTGGTGAATTATCTATCTTAGGCTTCTATTTATTCTTGTATTTCCCCTTAGATGATTATGTTATCAATGTTTGGTTTTTTAACTAGAAAGAACATTCAATTGAAATAACTTAGCTTGTCCCCATGTCAAACACTCTCAAATACCTCAAAGGAAGGCATAGTAAAAGCATCACCCAATGGATCCATAGTAGAGTAAAATGTGGAAGATAATACCTAAAATGGCCCCTCAAAGCTTAGAAAATATTAGGAAAATACATTATTTGTCAATTTTATTATTTCTAAAACCTTGCAAAAGTGACTATTGCCATTTCATGCCACCCTTAGATGACCCATCATTGATAACCAATATGGGAGATCCTATATGGGCCATCTTGCATGAATCTGTTGGCAACACAAAAAGCAGACAATTGAGAGGGGGGGTGAATCAGTTGTCACAAAAATTATACTTATTAAACTTTATTCTCAAATTGGATAAATAGACGTGAAAGCATAAACCATCATCACATTAAAGTCACACATAACACCAAGATTTTTTACGTCGAAACCTATTAGGGGAAAAACCATGGTGGAGGTTAGTCCACAAGATTATACCCTATTAAAAGTATAAAAGAAATGTGAATGGGAATGCACATACATTTAGGCACATTGCCTAGAGCTCACTGCTCACATACAAATAGGCTTACTGCCCAAAGGAAGACTCACTATCTTACAGAAACATTTAGATTACATCCGCAGGATTTGAACTAAGAAAATAGCATCTGCTAATGCCTGATTAAAGTTTTGATTAAGCACATAAACATCTGCTCACTCTTCTTCACACTCTGCTTCTGCCTTTGGAAGATTAGAACATTATTCACACACAACACTCACACATCTCTCATACACCTCACACCATGCCTTCAAATGGTATAAACAATCGCTCATATATATCTACAATCAAGAATAACATCATCTACATGTTGGCTTTAACAAAATAAAAAATATGTACAAACTGTCAGCCCAAAACATAAAAAATTTACAATGCGAATCAACCAATGTTAGCCACAACATAGTAAAGACCCAAAAAAAAATCCTTGAACATGAAACACCTTCAAAACTTATTCCTCGAAGATCCAAAACATAGTACAATCACCCTATCAGCCATGAACATGAAAAACACCAATCGTGAGCACAATGGTCAATGTAGATGTGCAACACAGATATAGCATGATCTAGAAACATCCATGAGCATCATGAAACACCATAGAAGCATCTGCAACAACTCAAGTTACTAGAATCACATTATCTTCTTTCAGGAACACCAAGAAGCAACAAAACAACTGTCAAAACACATATACTCATAACTCGATCAAATATTCATATGGATCTCTAAAACTCGACATGGATAAACTAGATATACTCAAAAACAAACCCTATAATCCACAACCTCTAATCATCAACATACTAAGCTATCCAATAGACTGAACTTCACTGTGTCACTAACAACCTGCAACTTATCTTATTACAATTTTCTCAATATCCTTAACATATATAGCCTAAAAGACATTAATGCCAATAGTTTTGACATCAATGAAAACCAAATATCAGCAACACCCAACAATATCCCCCTTTGGAATTGATGGCAACACATGATGTGATAAAAACCATCAATGCAACATTCTCTTAGCACTTACTCCCCCTTAGATTCTAACTCTTTTCTCCTCAACTCTTTCACAATTTTTCACATGACTCTTCTCCCCTTTTGACATCAATGAAAAATATATACATTATCTTTCTCCACACAAGCTCTAAACCACATTTCTGAACATCTGAGTACTCCCCCTGAGTAGTAGCCACCACAACATCAATCTGGATCAATATATGACTATGAAATGCATGGACTAATGCTAGTCAATGCATCTTAAGTATGATTAGGAGTGGTAATCACCCCTAGATTCCTTTTGAGATACTCAAAAGTATCCTTAAATCCAAGCTTCAACAAATATTTTTCCAATCAGGCATACCATGCTCTTGGGGCTTGCTTGAGTCCATACAATGCTTTCTTCAACCATAGAACCATATCTCCTTGATTAGTCAATTGAAATCCATCAGGTTTCTCAACATACACTTCTTCTTCCAGTTCACCATTTAGAAATGCTAACTTGACATCCATTTGATAAACCTTGAAGTTTTTGTAAGCAACACAAGTAAGAAATAGTTTCATAGCTTCAATCCTAGCAACAAGAGCGAAAGTCTCTTCAAAGTCAATTCCCTCCATCTAGGAATATCCTTTACACACAATTCTTGCTTTCTTTCTAAAAACTTCACCTTGCTCATTCAATTTGTTTTGAAAGACCCATTTAGTTCCAATTACATTTTTGTCCTTAGTTCTAGGAACAAGAATCCATGTATCATTCTTCTCAATTTTTAGTAGTTCCTCTTTCATTGCTTCCACCCAATGTTCATCTTTGCATGCTTCATTTATACTATTAGGCTTAGTCTTTGAAATCAAACATTATTCTTATACAATTTTTCTCCTAGTTTGAAAGCCTTTGTTCTTTTCACCAATAATCTAATCTTCTAAATGATTTAGTCTTACATACCTTGTAGTCTTAGGATATTCTTGAACTTTAGGCTCTTGTGATCTCACTTCTACACTTTCACTAGTTCCTTCCTCTTGATTTTCCTAATTCATCGGAATGATCTGAACTTGATTTGATGTCTAAACTTTCTTTCCTTTATCTGAACTATCATTATGATCATCTGAGTCATATCCAAAAGTTTTGGATGGTCTTTAACTATGTCTTCATCAACCTTGGCATTAGCACTTTCAATCACTTTCCTCAATCTCTTATTATAGCATCGCTAGGCTTTACTTTTAGTAGAATAACCAAGAAAGATTCCTTCATCACTTCTAGCATTAAAATTTCATGTATCTTCATCTCTTTTGATAAAGCATTTACTCCCAAAGATTTTGAAGTATTTAACAGTAGGTTTATGACCATACCATAGCTCATAAGGAGTCTTACTGGTATCACCTTTTACTTGTACCTAGTTAAGAGTGTAAACAACAGTACTCATAGCTTCTCTCTAGTAAATATGAGGAACATTTCCTTCCAACATCATAGTCCTAGCAACATCTTGAATTTTCATGTTCTTCCTTCCCACAACTCGGTTTTGTTGAGGGGTCTGTGGGACAAATAATTGTCTCTTTATCCCATTCTCTTCACAAAAAGAATTAAACTCACTAGAAGTGAATTCACCACCTCTATCTAATCTCAAACATTTAATCTTCAAACCTGTCTCTGTCTCAACCATAGCCTTAAAAATCTTGAATTTCTCTAGAGCTTCAAATTTTTCCCTTAAGAAATTAGCCCACATCATTCTAGAATAATCATCAATAAGTAACATGAAATATCTATATCCTTGTAAACTTCTAACTCTAGAAGGACCACACAAATCAATATGCACAAGCTCCAACACTTTATTTGAACAATGTTCTTTGCTCTAAAATGAAACTATAGTTTTCTTCCCTAATTGGCATTCCTTGCATATGGCATTAGTTGGTTTTTATACCATATAAAATTGGGCCCATTGCTTGACATAAGATTAAATGGACTTAATGAGGCCCTAATCTAGTGTTGTGAGGCATTTTATGTGTCCACACTAGGTCTTGGACCTGTATCGTCAAAAAATGGACCCTTCCCATTTTCATGGTCTTTTAGGTCTTGTTTCATAGTATTGGAGCTATGTTGCTTTAATTCTATGATGTATCTTGGCTTGAACATGCTTATTTCAGTGCTAAAATTCAAAGAACGACATCTTGTGAAGGTGTTGTGAAGTTTTGTAAGACATTTCTACATTCTTCTAGACTCTATTTGAAACAATTCACCTAAAAACCACCTTTTCACTCATCAACAAGTGCTATTATTAAGTGTTGTAAAGTCTTGTAACATGATTTCACACTTTTCTAGGCATATTTTCACTACTTACACAATTCTCATGCTTTATTTGTCTCTTTATTCCCTCATATTCTTATATTAAGTGTATTTTTGGGTCCTATCCTAACAAACAACATTAAATGTGACATTTTCCTTAACTTGGTTGTGGGTCCCAGGTGGGACTCATTCGCCAAGGGTGGCGAATGAGTCCCCGTTGGCCCCAAATTCAAAATATTTTAAAATTTCTTTTAGGATTTTACTCAAATTCACTTCATGTCAGCCTGTAATGAGGTAGGAATGGATACTAAGGCATAGGATTTGTATAAATATGTTATTTTCACCTCATTTTAACATACATTCATCCACACATTCAACTATTCATTCAAGCATTCATAGTTCAAGCAATTACTCAAGCATCTTACATCATCAACTCAAGCACTTTGGAGCAGCGATTGAAAGCACTTTAGATTTGTGTATTCAAGGGTTTGGTAATTTTTTAATACTTTCATGTTATTCATTTATCATTTCCTTTGCATGTCATTCATTTCTATTGGGTTTAATTACTAAAGTGGGGTTTGACCAAGGAAAACCCCTATTCACTAACATCCCAACATTTTCCCCCTTTGTGCATGTGTATTTGTATCCTTTTTTTGTAGATTTAATAGGTTTAAAGGTGTTGAAAAGTGTAAATCAAGTCAATTAGGCTCTTCAAATCAATTCATCATCTATTCAAGTATTTCTAAGCACTTATAGCCCATTTTCTGTAGAATTGATCCCAACAACCTGATATTCAGTCATTTCCAAATCTAGAGTAGCATTGTTGACCTTTTATTTTTAGAAATCTTGGGGAGGACTGATTCACCACCTTTTGTTAATGAGTCCCACTTGAAATCTAGAAATCGACATTTTGTTAGAAATCAACTCCCCACTGTCAAAAATTAGGTCTCGACACTTTTTCAACAATTGGAGGACTGATTCACCACCCAGATACTCCAAAAAGCTTAATCAACATCTAGGTGCACTCAAATTTGACCCTATACCTTCTATTCTACATATTTCTTTCAATTTCTTCATATTTCATTGTAGTTTTCATATCACACTGTGTTTTCAAACAAAGCATAAATCTTAGTTTTGCATTTATTTTAGATCACATTAATTAGTTAATTGCATTTATGTTAGTTAATTTACATCATATCACATCACATATGTCCTAATTTGAATGTCACATAAGCATTTTAGGATCTAATCTCTCTCCTTTTGGGTGAAAAACCCTATAAGTGCAAGAGAAGCATTTGGGTCCTAAAATCTATGTTTCATTTTGGTCAACCCAACTTTTTGAATACTTATTTCTTTTGATTTGTTTCCTTTAATCTAGCCTTGCATTCATTTTGCATTAGGATTTTCATTAGTATTTTCATGATAGACTTCCAAATTTTCATTCATAAAAGGTGATTTTAGATTGCATTTGTTGCATCTCATAATTCATAAGAATCAATTGAAATTTTTGAAGAAAGTCCATACTAGGACTCATTCTCCACCCTGGGTGAATTGGTCCCTTCTAATCCTTGAAACAACATTTTACAAATCTCTTAAATTAGTTTTTAGGCTTTTGATTGGTGCCTTAACTTGTATATATCAGTCAGTTACATTTTTCGTAGCATGCATTTCACTAGATCTCAAAATTACACTAGCTCATTTCATGCATTATTTCATTTTGCATTTACATTTTTCATGTCATTTTTTGATTGGTGCATAGTGTAATTAGAAAATTATCTTGTTTCATATATGAAAATTGCATTTCCTTTTATGTCATTGCATTACACTTTATTTACTTTCTCATGTTAGTATGTGTTCTCTTAAATCATTTCATGTTTCTAGCATAGAAAATGGCCTGTATTCTTCTTTTTTTCATGAACATAATCTAGGACAGCAAACTAAAACATTTGATAAGCATTTTGCATACCCTCCTAGTACTTATCAAATTTGCAAGAACATAGTAACACTAGAGGATGCAAGTGTAGATAATCATGACACTCCTACTTGTTCTTCCCCCAATACCTCTCCTATTAGTGATGAAGGTATTTTGGTGAAAGAAGCTACAAGCATTGTGAGTCTTGATTGTCCCTCTCCTCTTCAACCTTTGAAAGAAAATAACAACATAGCCACATTCTTGAATACCACCTTACCTCATTTCTATCCATCTCCCAACACTTCCCCTATTTGTGACAATAATTTCATGAATGATCATGGCAAACACATTTGTGGGGAGATTATGTTCATATCAAACAACCCAATGATTGAGAGTTATAACATTATTTCTCTCCTTCCTAATGTTCCCAACAAATGGAAGGCTCTACTTGAACAAGAACCTCCAATCATTGATACACATTCCAATCCTATTCATGACTCCCCTATTTTTGATGAAGTTTTGAAATGTGATACAACTCTTGATGGTCACCCTTTTCAAAGCTCTCCTACTAGGGTAGATACTATGAATCAAGAAAATGTTGTTATGAACAAAATTCAACTTTTCCCCTCTCCTAATATCTCTTCCATTAGTGAGGATGATATTATGTTGTTACATGATCCAATCCATGGAAATCATGAGAATCTTATAGACCAACACAATTCAACCATTAATAACTCCATTAGTTGTGATGAATTTATGTTGTAAGAACTAAACCTTAATAGTCACGGACATGAGGTTTGTTGTTCTCCTATGAACTCTCCTTCTAGGGAAGATATTATGATACAAAACAAAGATAGCATGCCCTTTGAAGATGATGAAGACTCTCACTTATTAAGGTATGTTAATAATATTCAACGTCACTACACTAAACCCAAACTTACCCTTTACCCACCTTTGCATCCGCTTCATCCTTCCAATAAACCTAAACTTATCCTTTACCCACCTTCACATCCACTTTGTCCTTCCAATAAACCTAAACTTGTTCTCTACCCACCCTCACATCCACTTCATCCCTCAAATCAACCTAACACTGATGTATTGCAGCAATCTAGTGATGATACTATCGCTCATACATATAACAAATGGAATAACCCACAACCACCACAAATTATTCCACCATCATTACCTTTACCTAATCGACCTAGTGCTCCTCGTTACCTCTCACCCACAAAAGAGTATGATCTTATTGAACAATTAAAGAATACTCCTACAAAAATTTCCCTTTGGGATTTACTTCAAACATCACCATGCTACAACACCTATCTTTGAAATGCTTTACAACAAATAGCAATCCCTTCTAGAACCACTCTGAATGATGTGGAAGCTCTTGTTCAAAAACATAGTCTTGATATTAATTATAATAAACATCAACTCCCTCCTTTGGAATTATGAAAAAAATTGAGGCTTTCATGATCATTGCTCGATACAAAAAAATATGGATAAAGAGAACTCTTATAGAAAAAAAATTTCTCTTAATGTGTGTGGTGTGAGTCTCCTTGATGACTTAGAAGTTGATAATTCACAAATAAAACCTGATTCCATTTATATTCGAGGGTTTGGTAATATAACAAAGCAACCACTAGGGGTCATCACTTTACCTATTACGGTTGGAGTGGTTACTTTACAAACTCCTATTCATGTCATGCTTTATGAAATTTCATACAATCTTCTTTTATGTAGACCATGGATTTGTGAGATGAATGTAGTACCTTCAACCCTCCATCGTAAAATGAAATATGTCTATAATAATAAAATTTATCAACTTGAAGCTAATCCTGAGCCTAAAAGTTAGTTGAAAATTGAAAAAGGGGTTACAAGTACTCTAAACACATTGATTCCCACTTCCACCATATAAATTAAACATAAAGATGAGGAATTTCTATCTAAACTCTTTGGTGATGATTGGGGCTCCTTAGAATTCACACCCTCGTTTATGGGAAAATACATACTCACACAAGAGAACAACCAACTATCCTCTCAATGAAAAATTTGGATAAACCTTCCCAAGCATCCACCTCAACCACTTTAGACAATGCCACAAACTCCACAACAATTCTTGATGAACACAACAACAAACAACCTACCGATTCCAAAGCCTTGGAAATGCTTTATGGAAAAGGTTATTAGTTTATGAAACAACTTGGATATAATGGAAAAGGTTGTGGTGGTCGAAATCATGGTATCCACAACCATATAGAGCTTAACACACAACAAACGACTCATGGTCTTGGCTATTGTAGTCTAATCGAGATCAACAATCCTTCCTTTAACATCAATACTATCACACAAGACTCTTCCAAATAGCTATCTTTTTCACATACATAACCTTACTTGCTGCTCCTTGCCATATAATAGTTGTAGGATAATTCCATTCTCACTATTGTATATCTTGCATCCATCGCAAGGGGAGGCATAACATCATCCACTTTAGGCTCACTCTTGTCCTCCACTATGTGGAGGGAAAGGAGTTAGAAACATTATCCCCATATGTCACTTGTCATTATCTCTTTTGACTACTCATTAGCCTTTCATGAACATATAAAGAGAAAGCTTGAGATGTGGACGACATGTCTTAAGATTGACCCGCATGTGGCATACTCCCTTTCTTTGATTCTCATTTCCCTTGACATGACACAACCTACCCTTGAAACATATGACTTGGCATAGAGCTTTCCAGGTTGGCTCTCGTGTCTTGTTTTCTTTTTTCCATTTACGTTTCTTCTCTACTTTCAAGTCATTTCTCACAAAACAATGTGTAGCAATTCCTTTAAAGTGGGGGGCATACATTACCATTATTCCATTTGCATTCTTAATGAAGCCTTGTCATTTATGTGATGTGTTTATTACTTTGTGGATGACATTGGGTGTAATTTCCTTCATAAGTGTGATCTATCTTAGCATATTACTATTCTTTGATTGGTCCACTTTTGGAGACATTAGAAACAATGTTCCCTAAGTGATTGACCTTGCATAAACTAAACAAGACTCCTTTGAACAATCTTTTACATTACATTTTTTCATTTCTTGGCCACCTTGCATAAGACAACTTGCATGCCTCTAGTGATGTATTGTTTTAAACTTAACACTTGCATTTCCTTTTTCATTGTGGCGCCTTGTTAAATTTATCAAGCAGTATAGCTTTAACATGGTTGAGAGGGAAGCCCAACTAGCACCATGACTTTTCCCCATAGCCACCTTTGTGTTTGTGAGTACATGCCAACTAACGTATGTTACTCTTTTCCTTTTTTTATGTTTTGTGCCTTCTCACCCCACAGACGACCTAAAGTTTTGTGGCCCCAAAGTGAGTACATATTTTCCATCTCATTCCTTCTTCTTCCTTTCCTTTGTATGATCTTGTATATTGGGGGCTTGTCATACATGTGGATTTCTATTCAATGGCTACTTTAGTGTGAGGAAGCAAGTTCCTCTCACTAAAGTTGGGGCTAAATGTACCGTCGAAAATTGGACCCCTGCTTGACATAACATTAAATGGACTTAATGAGGCCCTAATCTAGTGTTGTGAGGCATTTTATGTGTCCACACTAGGTCCTGGACTTGTATCATAAAAAATGGATCCTTCCCATTTCATGGTCTTTTAGGTCTTGTTTCATAGTATTGGAGCTATGTTGCTTTAATTCTATGATGTATCTTGGCTTGAACATGCTTATTTCGGTGCTAAAATTCAAAGAATGACATCTTGTGAAGGTGTTGTGAAGTGTTGTAAGACATTTCTACATTCTTCTAGACTCTATATATAGAATTCACCTAAAATCCACCTTTTCACTCATCAACAAGTCCTATTATGAAGTGTTGTAAAGTCTTGTAATAGGATTTCACACTTTTCTAGGCATATTTTCACTATTTACACCCTTCTCATGCTTTATTTTGTCTCTTTATGCTCTCATATGCTTATATTAAGTGTATTTTTGGGTCCTATCCTGATAAAGAACATTAAATGTGACATTTTCTGTGACACTTTGCTATGGGTCCTAGGTGAGACTCATTCACCAAGGGTGGCGAATGAGTCCCCTTGGGCCCCAAATTCAAAATATTTTAAAATTTCTTTTAGGATTTTACTCAAATTTAGTTCATGTCAACCTGTGATGAGGTATGAATGGATAATAAGGCATGGAATTTGTATAAATATGTGATTTTCACCTCATTTTAACATACATTCATTTACACATTCACCAATTCATTCAAGTATTCATAATTCAAGAAATTACTCAAGCATCTTACATCATCAACTCAAGCACTTTGGAGCAGCCATTGACACCACTTTAGATTTTCTTATTCAAGGGTTTGGTAATTTTTTAATACTTTCATGTTATTCATTTATCATTTCCCTTTCATTTCATAAATTTCTATTGGGTTTAATTACTAAAGTGGGGTTTGACCAAGGAAAACCCCTATTCACTAACATCCTAGCATTTTTCCCCTTTGTGCATGTGTATTTGTAGCCTTGTTTTGTAGATTTAATAGGTTTAAAGGTGTTGAAAAGTGGAAATCAACTCAATTAGGCTCTTAAAATAAATTCATCACCTATTCAAGTATTTCTAAGCACTTTCAACCCGTTTTCTGTAGAATGGATCCCGACAACCTGATATTCAGTCATTTCCAGATCTGGAGTAGCAGTGTTGACCTTTGACTTTTCAGAAATCTTGGGGAGGAATGATTCACCACCCTTGGTGAATGAGTCCCACCTGAAATCTAGAAATCTACATTTTGTCAAAAATCAACTCCCGACTGTCAGAAATCAGGTCCCGACACTTTTTCACCAGTTAGAGGACTGATTTGCCACCCTTAGTGAATGAGTCCCATTGTGAAAAAACAAAAAAAATCATCAACATTCTAGACACTCTAGAAAGCTTACTCAACATCCAGGTGCACTCATATTTTACCTTGTACCTTTTGTTTTGCATATTTCTTTCAATTTCTTCATATTTCATAGTAGTTTTCATATCACACTATGTTTTCAAAAAAAGCATAAATCTTAGTTTTGCATTTATTTTAAATCACTTTAATCAGTAAATTGCATTTATTTTAGTTAATTTACATGATATCACATCACACATGTCCTAATTTTAATGTCACATAAGAATTTTAGTATCTAATCTCTCTCCTTTTAGGTGAAAAACCCTATAAGTGTAAGAGAAGAATTTGGGTCCTAAAATCTATGTTTTAGTTTTATCAATTTAGGAATATTTCTCACTTCCTTAGTAGATCTTATCTTGATAATATTTTCAAATTTTACATGACACATTCTCCTATGCCACAACCAACTTTCATCAACTTGAGCAATTAGACAAATTTTACTAGCAGCACTCAGGTGAAAGATATTACCTTTTGTTTTTGTACCTGATGAAATTACATTTTTGGAACTACCCAATATTCTACACTTTCCATACTTGAATTGAATATTTTATCCCTTGTCAACCATCTATCCAACACTTAAGATATTATGCTTCAAACCTTCCACATATAGAACATCATCAGTATTATGCTTACCATCAAGAGAAATGAATCATTTGCAACAAATTACACTAGCTTTGTCATCACCAAATCTTACAACACCACCATCATACTTTTCCAAACTCAAAAATTTACTTTTATCACCTGTCATGTGATGGGAGCATCCACTGTCAATCACCAATTCATCTTTTTCTTCAACTTGGGCAGCTAGAGCTTTCTCCACATTTGTGCAACTACCAAATTCAATAGGGGTTGGATCATTTTCCTTCATAGAAATAATACCCATTCTTCCTCACTTACATTCCCTTTATCAGATTCATCATCTGTCACACCTTCATCAGTAACATAATAACACTTTCTTTGGAATCTAGGCTTGTTAGGTCTTGTCTTAGGAACTCTTTCCAGACACCTTGAGGAAAAATTACCTATCTTATTGCAAGAAAAACATTTAATAGGAAATTTCCCTTTATACTTACCTTCTCCTCTGGATTCTCTCTTGAAAATAAGTGCTTCAAGCTCATATATTTTTCTCTCTTCTTCTTCAATATCTCTCATTTCCTCCTCATACTTGAACATTTTTCTAGAGTAACTTTCTCCTTAATCATATCTCTCCTTATCCTTTCCAAAGATAGTAGCCTTGAATGTAGATTTTGTCTTAGAAAGAACATCACCAAACTCACTTAACTCAAAATTAGTAAGCTTACCAATCAACACGTCTTTGTTTACATTTGACACAGTCTGGATCTCCTCAATAGCAGTAGCTTTGGATTTGTATGCAATAGGAAATGATCTAAGCACTCTAGCAACAATCTTTGATTCTTCCAATGTTCCACTAGCACATTTGATACTATACATAAGTTCATTCACTCTTTTCATAAAATAAGTAACGTTCTTGTTGGCCTCCTACAATGATTCAACAACTAAGCCCTTACATCTATGATTCAAAGATTGGATATGTAAACTGAATATCCATTCAATCATCATGAAGGTGCATTTAACTTGTCAACCCAGGGTACTGAACTTGAAATGGGTCAGCATAGTATGTGCATTAAGGATCCAAAGTAGCCATACTCGTTCTACAACTAAGAAAAACATAATGTTGAAGGTAAATTACTTAGAAATAAATAACATAAGTGTTGAACATCAAACAAAAACTATGCTAAGCTAAAATGCATGATAGAAATGAAAATTTGAGCAAACAAACAAGGAACTACTTTGTCTTCTTTGGTTGCAGGAACAGTCACAAAATGGAATTCTAGAGGCTATAGGAATAGTCAGTGCCATATTCTTAACTAATTACTAAACAAAAAGTAATAAATAAACTAAACTAAACTAAAGGATGAAATGCTCACCAAATGGCCCTCCTTGGATGAGTATCCTCTAAAACTAATGTAAACTAAGATGCATGGGCTTATAACTTCATTTTATTCATTGGGAAAACATGAGTACAATAGAGCAGTGTAGTTGTATTACTAAAAAACAAGAATGCAAGTACATCATTAGATCACACAACCTTCTGAGAAGGAGCATCTGACTCTTATTTATAGGAAAAGAAGCTACTAACTAAGCAAGGCAGTCAACTCCATGAATTGGTAGGATGCCATTTTAGGGAAAGCAAAGAAAGTGGAGAGGTGGTTACAAATGCATGGAATCTATTCAGATGTCCTTGCCTCAATGAAGATTTAGCACAACAATAATTCCTATATTCACTCAACATCAATAAAGATCATTTACAAGGCGGTTACAACTTTGTTTGCATGAGGAATCTCCTGTCGTCAGCCTCCATTGACCTTTGAATGATTCCTACACTAACTGTTATGGTGAATGACCAGCTGGTAGAATCTTCTCAATTTAGTGGCCTCAAATTATATCTGCATGGAAATATTAGTACGCACAATAATCGAATATATGTAACTATCTTGAAAAACATTCATTAATCCACATGTAGAATTAACATAGATAGTCCATATAACATGTCAATATCATTAAAGATTTGTAGAGATAAAATTAGGCCCAATGTTTTGTTTTGAGAAAATATCAACATTTAAACATCAAGGTTCATGACAACTTCAGCAAGTAGATCATAAATTCTACCAAAATTAAACCATAAAATAGATTCAACATCCCCCCAACCTAAGGTTTTTTTGGTCCTCCAATAGGGGAATGATTGTTCTACTTAGTCAAAGCCCTGAAATTTGCAACTACCAACTATCCAACATCAGTATTTTCTATGTGTGAATCAAGATCCCAATAGAACCCTTGCTGTTTGTCCAATTTTTTCTATCTTTGTCTCTCTGCAACAATATCATAGTGGTAAAACTTGTAATTTGGCATGGGCCACATTAGGATGGGTGACTAAAAAGTGAGTGGAAGCTAGAATCATCCTTTTTTCCTCCCAATCTACATATATATGTCAATTATTTTAAGTGTTGCAACATAGTTTTGTATAGAGTGGGGCTCAGATTTCTTTAGCTCATCAGTTAGGTTCCATCTTTGTGACAGGTATCTCTTCATAGTTTCCTCTTTTTCTTTTTCCACCACCTCATATTCACTATAAACTGCTTCTATCTAAGGCATAATCCTATTATCGTAGGTAGTTCTGAGAAGCATTTCCTACCATTCTTTGTAAATGTCCCTTGGATTTCGTGATTTAGCCCTGATGAGCAGAGGGATGTTGGATTCTATTTTCTTATAAGCCCTGTATTGTTGTCCCCAAATGATCTCATTTTGTACCCAGGACATAAATTCCCTTAATTGGACATCCCCAACATATAATAGTGGATTCCAATCATGGTCTTGAGTCACAACATAATTGTGCAAATAGAAATCACACAAAAAGTTCTTCATCTCATTGGAAGCAATCCGATAAGCATTGAAAAATTCAATAGGAGTCTCAATGGAAGGGTTCAAACCTAAGACAATCCTTTCCAGCTTAAAAGAAATATATTTCTCCTTCAAATTCAAAGCATAGACCCTTTGAGGGGCCCTACATTCCACTATCTGGGGTACCAAGGCTATCATATTGTCCACCTTCTTTTTTAAAGTAGCAATTTTTGCATCCTTTTCTTCAATCTCCACATCTTTCTTTTGAATTTCTTTCTTCAGCCTCGTTTCTCTTCTTTCCATTGTTCATTTTCCTACAATCAAACAATCGCTCTACAAATTTTCCTTCCTATAACACTGCCAAATTTCCAATGCCAATATCATCTAGATTTTCCCTTTCTGTTTTAGCCTTTTTTCTTTTTGTTTTACCTTTTGGCGACTTAAGATTATGACAGGATCAATAATGGTAGTAAAGGAGTAATAAAGGAAGGTTATGATGGAGAAAAATGGTGATGGAAATTGGTGTCACCTCACACATACAATCTGTCATCTCACTCAGAATTCAAATTGGCTTGATTTAAACTTTGTTGATGTAGACTAGCATGGATTGACATGTGGGAAAAGTACTCACATCATTTTCCCCCAACCTAAATTTGAGCATGTGTCCTCACATGTGAGGTGGTAAGGATGATTTGACAGGGACAAGGAATAATAAAATGCTATGGTGAACATCCATAGTAATTCACAACAATTAAATGAATACACTAAAGACAATTAATAGATAGCAATTAATGTGCACATACCTAGATTCATGGAAGATTCATTTCAAAGATCATGGAGAAAGTATCGGTCACCTTTTAAGAAATAAGTTGAGAAATTGATGAAAATGAGGTGGAATTAGGTGAAGTGGAATGAACTAAAGTGATGGAAGAGAGAGAAAGGTGGAGATGGATGGGCGGATGGGTGGATGGGTGAAAAAATGGACTCCCACAGAAGTGGAAGTCTTTATTATGACAAGTGCAGACCTTAATTAGCCAGAAAGAGGGACATTAGGTCCACTTCCCTCAGTTGCAGGAAGCTCGAGTGTTGCATGTTAAGTGAATTTTTGTAGGAACTCCTCTTTGGAAGTTGGCTTGTGATACAATCTGAGGCGATGACCATTGACAAGCAACTTGAATCTGACTGGGTCAATAGTAGTGAGCTAAACAACACCATTAGGGAATACTTCAGCAATCTCATATGGTCCTAGCCACCTCATCTACAATTTTCTTGCATTATCTTAATACCTTGAATCATATAGCAAGGCCCAATCTCCTAGTTGGAATTTCTTTTCCTTGATGAATTTATCATGCTACTTGATTCTCTGATTCTGCACTACCTCTGTGTGATGCAAGGCTACTCTCCTCATCTCATCCAAAGCATTCAGCTGCATGATTCTTTCTCTTTGTGCCTCAAAGATATCCATTATGTTTAAATTCAATGGGTATCATAGTTTTCTTTCCATACAACAACTCAAAAGGAGTGAAGCCTACATAGTTGTTTTCTAGGTTGTCCTATAGGCCCAAACAGCTTCTAGCAACCTGTTTTCCCAATCCTTCTTATGAACAACAACTATTTTGTTCAGGGTGGATTCAATCTCCCTGTTAGTCACCTCAACTTGGCCATTGGCCTGGGGGTGATAAGGAGTAGACTTCTTGTGTCTTATTTTGTACTCATTTACTGGTGCTACAACAAGGGTTGATGTAAATCGAGCCCCTTGATCAGTCACTATCTCTCTTGGAACTCCATACCTTATGAAAATATCCTCATAAATAAATTCAGCAACCTTATTGTCTCTTTCATGCTTCATGGTCTTAATTTCTACCCACTTAGTTACATAATCAGTGCAAACTAAGATATAAGACTTACCATTTGATGGAGGATCAATGGGTCCTACAAAATCTAGTCCCCATTTGTCAAAAGGAGTGATTACTACCTAAGGGAAAACTGACATCTCATCAGATTTCCTTCCCATCCTCTGGCATCGATCACATTTTCTTGTATACATTCTTGCATCCTTGTGGAGTGTTGTCCAGTAATATCCTGTGTTAAAAATCTTCATTGCTGTCCTCTTGGCTACAAAATTTCCTCCACGTGGTTCATTTTGGCATGCATGCAAAATATCATATGTCTCATCTTCTCTCACACATCTCCTCATGATATGGTCTAGCCCAGTGTAAGTAAAACATCCAACAATCCATGAAAAAGGAAAATGCTTTTCAATGACCACCCTTCTCTCTTTTGGAGAGAAGTGAGGAGGAACTCTCCCTGTGACCAAATAATTAGCTATGTTAGCATACCATGGTTTTTGCATGCTAATGGAGAATAGATTCTCATTAGGAAAGGAGTCATCTATGGATTGATTGTCTTCTAATGTAGTCAGCCTTGAAATAAAATTGGCAACAACATTGGCCTTCCCTAGTTTATCCACAATGGTTATGTCAAACTCCTACATCAAAAACAACCATCTTTCCAACCTACTAATGATCAGGGGTTTACTCATGAGATATCTAATGGCTGCATGATTAGTGTGCACAAAGATTTGATAGCCTATTATATAGTGCCTAAATTTGTTTATGGCATAGATTACTACCAACATTTTCCTTTTCTATCACTATATAGTTGAATTCAGCTCCTTGCAAGTTTTTTCTAACAAAATAAATGGCATTTTCAATGGCTTCTTCTTTCTGTCCTAAGACTACTCCTATGGCATATTCTAATGCATTTGTATGGATGTGGAAAGGAAGCTCCCAATTAGGTCCTTTGAGTACAGGAGCATGAATCAAAGTTTTCTTCAAATGAGAAAATACTTTATCATAGTCGTATGTCCATTGAAATTCAGCATCTTTGGTGAGAATATTATACAATGGTGCTACTATTCTTCTTAAATCCTTGATGAACCGCCTATAGTAGCCTACATGTCTCAAGAAAATCCTAATTTTTTTTTTTTTTGCAAGAATAGGAAAATTGGTGATCACCTCAATCTTTGCAGGGTCTACTTGAATTCCTTTCTGAGAGATGTAGTGGCCTAGAACTACACCTTCTTGCATCATCATAAAATGCTTTTCACTATTTAGAGATAGGTTGTGATCTTCACATCTTTGTAGTACTCTCTTGATATTCTCCAATGCTTCATTGAAATCAGCACCATAGGTGGTGAAATCATCCATATAAATTTCCATGTAATCATGAGAAATTTCTAAAAATATGCTAATGAATTCCCTCTGAAAAGTTGTAGGTGCATTGAATAAGCCAAAGGGAAGTACCGAGTAGGTGTAGGTTCCCCATGGACAGGTAAAGGTGGTCTTCTCCTAGTCTTTAGGTGCAATTTGGATCTATTTTTAGCCATTGAATCCATCTAGAAAACAAAAGTACTACTTTCCTATAAGTGAGTCCAAAACTTGATCTATGAAGGTTAAGGGAAAATGGTCCTTTTTGGTGGTAGCATTAAGTTCCCTATAATCAACACAAACTCACCATTTCCCTCCTTTCTTGGGCACAATCACCAATGGAGACACCCACTGGCTATCTAAAATGGGGTAGATAAATCCTGCATCTAGCAATTTTTGTAGCTCTCCTTTTACAATTTCTCTTAGTGCAGGGTTAATTCTTCTTCGTGGTTGTCTAAATGTGGTGCAATCATCTCTTATGTTAATTCTATGAGTACAAAGATTAGGGTCCAACCCCTTCATCTCATGATAGTCCCCCGCAAATGCATGGTGGTGGGTCCTCAATAATTTTTCTAACAACTATTGTTCTTCATTCAATTTGTTGTTGATATTTGGATATTTTCCTTCTGACACCTGTACTTGTGTATTTAACTCTATCATAGTTGCTTCATTAACACATGGTACCTTGAGTTCATATGGCAGAAATGTATGGGACATTACTGTTGCTATAGGAAGTTCGTCTACAAGAAGAGTGGCTAAAGGAAGAGTGGCTGCAAGAAGTGCATCTGCAGGAAGAACTACTACAAGAAGAGCAAGCAGAAGTGTCCTAACTAGAACAACAGAATGAGAAGATGATGCTTCCATCACTTCACAATGATTCTGAATGATGTTAGCCAATACTTCATCTTCATCTTGAAGCTGCATAAAAGAGCTTCTTCCTAACATCATAAGCTATTCCACAAAATTAACTTCCTCGGCCTCTTCACCAACATGTGGCCATATAGAATTTATCCAAATCATGGGATGGCTGAGCAGGAGGATAAATAACAAAAAATTTAGTTCTTTTTTCATTATAAATGGTCATGTCTCATGTTCTACATCTAATATATGCATCTATTGTTGCTAACCATGGTCTTCCAAGAATGATAGGGTACCCGCCGAGTGTGGCTTTAGGAGAAAGAATCATGAAATATGTTGGGTACTTCCATGAGTTCATAGTTACCACACGGTCCTCTAGTATACCATCAAGTTTAACAGTTGAACTATCAACAATTTGCAGGACAGTAGGAGTAGGTCTCATGCTTACAACATTTAGTTGTTGCAAGATATCCTTGGTCATTACATTTATTGCTTTTCTCAAATCAATATGAGCATTCTTTATCTAGATCCCATTTATAACAACTCCTACCATAGGACTCCCTGGATCATTATATTTGGGAACAATCACTTTCCTAGGCATGATGTCAGCTAGTTGTCCCACCACATGAACCATAGTGGGGCCTTTCTTCTTTCTACCTGGCTTCTTAAGGCATGCTTCCTTAATTTCCTTACCATAGATTGGAAAATCTTTTATGGCCTTAAATAGGGGTATTTGGACACATATATGCTTTAGCTAATCTATAATGTTAATTTTTTTGTCCTTTTCTTCCTTTTCCTACACAGTTTCCAACCTTTGAGGAAATGGGGGTGTTTGTGCAGTCTACTTGACTGGAACCAATTCAGGATTCTTAGGTGCATTGGGCTGAATGGGGGTATTTTGAGGCTCCTCTTCTTCTACGAGAAGCTCAGTGATAATGGGTGTGGAAGGAGCTAGAAAAGTAGTTCCTAAATGAAAGTGGATGTCACTTACACTCACAACATATGCATGGAATTGATTTGAATCAGCAGAGTATATAGGTTGTTGTTGTGGTTTGTTATTTGGATTGGGTGTGGGCTGAGCTGGTAGTTGAGTAGGTTTAGGTGCATTTGAACTTGAACTAGCAGAAGGAGGAATTATAGCAGGTTGATAGGGCTGAGAAGGTGGATGCATGTAACTATTTGGCTAGTTTTGCCATTGTTGTCCCCCTCCATTGATTTGTTTGCTACCAATTTCCTACGGGTGGATACCAATTCCCCTGATGTTGCTACCACTGGGGTGGAGAATTTTTATGATTAGGCCAAGTATTTGGAGGTTTACTCCAAGGATGTGGTAGATATCCTCCATAGTTGGATGGATATGGGGGCTGCCATTGGTTACCAGGTGAATAAGAAATGAAATATGGCCTAGAAAAAGAGAGTAGATATGGTGGCATACCTTGTCTTAGAGCCCAAGGCCTCCTTTGTGCAACATAGCAGACATGATCTTCTTCAATTTGAATTGGCTTGAACTTGGGTGTAATCTTCTAGCTTTCAATATTAGCTACCATCTTGCATCTGTAGTCCTTCTTTTGTCTGCAGTGGAGGAAATACTCTATGAATGTTTCCTCTTATTTCTTCTTGGCCTGAAGTGTATCCAATTGAGTAGCTAGATTATTTATAATGTCCTGCTTGAAGTCTTCCAACAAATGAGTAATCTCCATTATTGAAACTCCACTGGTAGATGACTTGCCCATGGCAGATTGGTAAGCTCTACCTTTCTTTAAAGCTTCCCTAGAGTAGTTCTGACATATTTTCTTGATGTCTTCCCAAGGAAATTAGGGTATGATGTGGAGATTTCTTTTAAGCAGAACATAAACCTTGAAATGTAATCCTCCAAGCTCTCATCTTTCTTTTCTACATCCTAAAAAATGGCATCTCCTCTCATGTCACTGACCCTATAGTATTCCTTGTATTTCTCAAGGAATTTTGTCTTCATGTCATCCCATGTCTCCATAGTATCTCTACCTAGGCTCATGAACCATCTTAATGCAACTTCTTTCAGAGTGGTAGGAAATAGCTTAAGCCTATGGGCATCAATGGTATAGTCATAACTCCTATAGAGTATGTCAAACTCGAACAAGAAGGTATCAGGATATTCTATGACAAGTCCATAGATCTAAGGAAGGAATGAAGCAGGGATATTTTTAAGGTTTTCTACTTCATTCTGATGAGCAATGGGGAAAGGAAAATCCATTTAGTTAGGTTTGTTTCTATTTGCATCACCCATGCCTGCTTGATGTAGTTCTAAAGAAAAGGGATTCTCAAGCTAATTTTGGTCTTTAGAGGAAACTTCAAAGCTAGTCAAATTAGGAAATGCATTAGCAAAGGGGTGCGGATCTTCTTATTTTCTTGGCAGGTTCTAATATTCAACTAGCTGGAATGGATTAGGATTATTATGAAGGAATCTCCCATAAGCATCTCTTCCCCACCCTCTATGCATTTGGTATCAACTCACTATCAGCTAGCTCACACAAAGAATTGGTAAAGAATAAGGGGGACCATTACTTCCTAAATGAGGAGCATTCTAAGAACAACTTTTAGAAATACCATAGCAAGAAAGCTATCAATGACTCCAAAGAACTCCCTAGTTTGACATTATCCCTGACAATAGTGCCAAAAATGTTGGCCTTCTACAATGATCCAACAACTAAGACCTTACAACTATGATTTAGAGATTGGACATCTAAACTGAATAGCCATTCAATCATCATGAAGGTGCATTTAACTTGTCAACCTAGGGATATGAACTTGAAATGGGTCAGCATAGTATGTGCACTAAGGATCCAAAGTAGCCATACTCATTCTACAACTAAGAAAAACATAATGTTGAAGATAAATTGCTTAGAAGAAATAACATAAGTGTTGAACATCAACCAACAACTATGCTAAGTTGAAATGCATGATAGAAACAAAAATTTGAGCAAACAAACAGGAAACTACTTTGTCTACTTTGGCTATAGGAATAGTCATAGAATGGAATTCTAGTGGTTGTAGGAACAATCAGTGCCATATTCTTAACTAATTACTAAATAGAAAGTAATAACTAAAATAAACTAAACTAAAGGATGGAATACTCACCAAGTGGGCCCCATTGGATGAATATCCTCTAAAACTAATGTAAACTCAAATGCACGGGCTTGCAACTTCATTTTATTCATTGGAAAACATGAGTACAATAGAGTAGTGTAGTTGTATTACTAAAAACTAAGAATGCAAGTACATCATCAGATCATGTAACCTTCTAAGATGGAGCATCTGACTCTTATTTATAGGAAAAGAAGCTACTAACTAAGCAAGGTGGTCAACTCCATGAATTGGGAATATGCCATTTTAGGGAAAGTAGAGAAAGTGGAGAGGCAATTATGAATGCATGGAATTTGGTCAGACGTCCTTGCCTCAACATAGATTTAGCACAATAGTAATACCTATATTCACTCAACGGAAATAAAGATCATTTACAAGGAGGTTACAACTCAATTTGCATGAGGAATCTCCCATCGTTGACCTCCATTGACCTTTGAATGATTCCCGCAGTGACCATTATGGTGAATGACCAATTTAGTGGCCTCGAATCATATCTGCATGGTAATATTAGTACGCACAATAATCGCATATCTATAACTATATGTAGAATTAACACAAATAGTCCATATAACATTTCAATGTCATTAAATATTTTCAGAGATAAAATTAGGCCCAATGTCTATGGTTTTGAGGAAATATCAACATTCAAACATCAAGGTTCATGACAACTTCAGCAAATAGATCATAAATTCTACCAAAATTAAACCATAAACTAGTCTCATCAGTTTTCGTCATCACCCATTCTCAACATTTCATATTCCCTTTCAGGCTTTGTAGCTTAGCAATCTTCATATGGGTATCACCTTCGTACAAAGTTTCCAACTTTTTCTAGATCTCACAAGCAATCTTCAGATCTATTACATTTTTCATTTCAGAACCAATCAAAGCACTCAACAATTCTTCCTTAGCCCTGATATTGTACTCAGCATCCTTAATCCCAGCAGCAATAGAAGGTCCATTTTTTGGGATGATATATCTATTCCATGTAAAGTTCCAATAGGGTTCACCAATGCATCTCAAATGACACTCCATTTGAGTCTTCCACAAATAATAATTAGTTCCATCAAATCTTGGACTATCCTTCTTATAAGTCACCATCTCAAATCACTTCAAGCTATTAAACTTCTTTTGAGGACCTAATTTGATACCAATTGTTGGCAACACAAGGGAAGACAACTAAGAAGGGGGGTGAATCAGTTGTCACAAAAATTATACTTATTAAACTTTATTCTCAAATATGATAAATAGACATGAAATCATAAACCATCATCACATCAAAATCACACATAACACCAATATTTTTTATGTGGAAACCCTATTAGGGGAAAAACCATGGTGTAGGTTAGTCCACAAGATTATATCCGATTAAAAGTATAAAAGAAATATGAATGGGAATCTTCATGCATTTAGGCACACTGCCTAGAGCTCATTGCTCAAATAAAAATAGGCTTACTACCCAAAGGAAGACTCACTATCTTATAGAAACATTCGAATTACATCCATAGGATTTGAACTAATAAAATAGCATCTACTAATTCCTGATTACAGTTTCGGTTAAGCACATAAATATCTGCTCACTCTTCTTCACACTATGCTTCTGCCTTCAAAAGATTAGAACATTATTTGCACACAGCACTTGCACATCTCTCACACACCTGACACCATGCCTTCAAATGGTATAAACAATCACTCATATATATATGCAACCAAGAATAACATCATCTACATGTTAGCTTTAACAAATAAAAAAATATGTACAAACTGTTAGCACAAAAAAAAAGCAATTTACAATGCGAATCAACCAATGTTGGCCACAATATAGTAAAGACCCAAAACAACATCCTCAAACATGAAACACCTTCAAAAATTATTCCTTGAAGATCCACAATGGGCTACAATCACCCTATCATCCATGAACATGAAAGACATGAACACACAAAATAAAATCACCAATCGTAAGCACAACGATCAATGTGGACATGCAACATAGATAAAGCACAATATAGAAACATCCATCAGCATCATGAAACACCAAGAAGCATCTGCAACAAATCAAGTTACTATAATCACATTATCTTCTTTTAGGAACACCAACTGAAGCAATAGAACAACTGTCAAAACACAAATACTCATAACTCTATCAAATCTTCATTTAGATCTCTAAAACTTAACATACTGAGCTAGCCAACAAATTGAACTTCACTGCATCACTGACAACCTGCAACTTATCTTATTACAACTTTCTCAACATCCTCGACATAGACAACCTTAGGGACATTAATGCCAATAGTGTTGAAATCAATGACAACCACATATCAACAACACCCAACAGAATCCTCCTTGAAGGATCCTAAAAATGGCTAAGCCCTAAGTTTTGAGCTTTCAATTAACTTTCTACTCGCATGCTTTCTTCATCATTTCTACTCCTTCTTTACCTTCTATTTCCTACTAAGTGTTTCAAGTTCAACTTTCAGCCTTACCCTTTAACCCTTACCGCTTCCCTCTTACCTCTGATCACCAAAGTCTTGAAAAGGATTTTCAAGATTTTTCTATCTAGATTAGTTGAACTTTAGGGGTCCGACTTCCCTCTTACCTCTTCCATCTTGTCACCTTTTCTTTCTAAAGATGTTTGAGTGTCAACCTTCGGCCTTACCTTTTAAGTCTTACCTCTTTCTCCTTGTAAGATGTAAGCCTCCTACCTGATCTTTGAATCCCAACCAAAATCCTTTCAAATTTTTCTAAGTCTTGTCTTTTTGGACTTCAATGATTAGGCTTCCCTCTTTCACTTCCACCTTTTAGCTTAGGTGTTAAGCCTTTCTCCCGATCTCCAATCCTCGAAATCTCATATTTTCCTTTTGAGCATTGAACTTTCATCTTCCACCTTTCTTCCTTTTCTCTTTCACTCCTTTGAAAAATTTTCTAAGTTTTGAGCTTCCAGACTTTGGGTTTCGGCCTTATCCTTTACCTCCTACCTTTCTTCGGTAAGAGGTAACTCTTCTCTCTAACCTCTGATGGCTTCCTTCATAATTTGACCTTCGGTCTTCCCTTTTACCCTTTTTCATCTCCGTGATAAGCATAAGCCTCCTTCTCAACCTCTAAAGACCAAAAAAGGTGATCTTTTTAGACTTTGTGGTTCCCTCTTTCTACTTTCTCCCTTCTTCCTTCTTCTAGCATGTGGTATAGTGAATTCCCAAAGCTAGATCCCTAATAGTCTTATGCCAATATAAAGCATAAAGTATGAAGTAGGCTTGACACTTGATCTCCAAAATGGTTTCCTTTTTCATCCATTCAGATGGTTTAATGCATAGTAAAAGAATTCTTTTGGACCCGATACCCTAACCTTCCCACATATTTGAAGTTTTTTTGGGGTCAATGCCATTAAACCTGCAATGGCCTTCTCACCTACTTGTTCGATTTTGGGGCTTCAAGGACATCATTTATTGCTTCTCTTTGACTTCTACAAATGATCTTATGAGTGCCTGTGCTCATTTATTATGAATTATTGTCCTTCTTGACTTGCTCCATGCCTAGATTATTTATTTCATGGGGAAATTTTGGAGGGATTTTTGGTATAACATTTATTATGGAGATATGAAATGTAGTTCTTTGCACATCTAGGGCTCCTCTCCAACACAAATTTCATGGATAGATCTCCTCAATCTTCCTTGATCAAACCTTGCTAACCAAGTTAGGGTTAGGGTTTGGTTAGAAGATTTTAGTTATGCTTGCACTTTAAAAGCAACACTTTTAATCATTTCAAAGAGTTCTTCCTTTGGGTTCAACCCAAGTTTTCTCTTGTAGACTATGTATTTCACATTTTCTAAAACTGTAAGATTGGCATTCATGCCTTTGTGTTAATAAATCATTCAATAGTTTTCCTCTTCTCAATGCTTATATCTTGTGTAACACTTGGTGCCTCTATGAATCCATAAAATTCCATTGATTCTATAGGTTTCTTGTTTGTGCTAATTGATTTTAAGTGTTGATTGTGGGTAATCTCTACTCCTTTGATCTTTTAAACTCCTAGCCCCTTCATTATTTCTTATAGATCTTGTGAAACAGAGAACTATGTGGGATTCCTAAATGATTTTGTTGATTCCTTGTGTAATAGAAAGCTGGAAGAAACATTTTAAAGCTAGGTGCATCACCGCTTTCCCTTTTCAACATCCTCCTTCTCCCTTTTCCTCCTATAGTTCGTAGTCTAGGGTTAGCGTAGAGTTTTCCAATGTTGGGTTGGACCAGTATTGTTGCATCTAGTTTTGAAGAGGAAGTCAATCTTCTCTAGATATTTGACCTCACCACGCAAGGTCCCATACATTGAGGTCATATCCTTTGTGTCATTGGAATGTTGAACCTTGCGTTCAATAGGGTGCAACTTCACATGACAAAAGTGACCTAAGTGACTTGAGTTTCACCAAGTAATCCTTAATGGAAGAGAAAGAATGAAGTAATAGTCAAGTCAATTCTACCTCAATCTTAAGTTCCCAAAACTCATTAATAGTACCAAAATAATCTTTATATTTTTCTCACATATACCTAGGAGTGGTGCAAGAATCAATATAAAATAGGAAACTATCTGAAACATGCAATGAAATTAATCTCATTGCCCCATACATCTTGTTCTTATGTTGAAGAATCTCAAATTGATGAGTCAATTCTAGTTGATTTTCATCCAATTTGGACCATAAACCCTTCTAAAGATAATAAATATGTTCATATGAGCTTTTTAGGTGTGGTAATTGTGTGGAATAAGATGTTCAATTGAAGACATTTTTATGTTTACTATTGTTCACTTTAGTTTTTATCTTTATGTACATGGTAAATATTTTTTTTAAAATTACAAATTTTTGTAAAGTATTAGATCATCTTTTTTAGTTCCTATTCATTTACAAAAATAGACTCTAGATGCTCAAGTTATGACCTCAAAAGCATAAACAACTATATATGAATTTGATGGCTAATAAAATGAACCAATGGTAGAATTAGGAAGAAATGCCAATACCACTAGAAATTTCTCAGAATCGCCTTTCTAAAGATATATGGTTTGCAAAAATTCGACACTAGGCATCAATATACACCTGTATTCATTAAAATTGTCCAATCTACCTTAAAATTTAAGTTAGGGGCTTAAAAGAATAGCCTCTAGTCACTTGGGTGACCACCCACTAGGCATTGGAGTTGGTTTGCTCCACTAGACAATAGTCACCCATATGACCATAGGTGGAGGTTGGGGAGGGGTATGGCCACACAAGGAGGCAATGAAAAGACCACATAGTGATGGTGGAGAGCAAGGCGGGCAACTCATAGGTTGCACCAAAGTATTTTCTAGTGATTCACTAAAAATAATGTCAACCCCATGCTAGTGCATGTAATATGCTTTCCAAATTTTAAAATGTTATTCCCTTAATATTAGCGTACATAAAGTTATGAATAGTAGGCTTGTTGCTATCTTAACTCCTAATTAATTCATGTTATCATTATTATATTATTATTTAGTTAGTTAGGTTGGCCTAGGGCTTATATAGGGTTTTCTAAGTCAGCCTAGGCATAAATAGGTATATATAGGAGTTTGTGAATCTTATTTCATCATCGTATTGTCAATTGTGTTCTCATTGGAGATATTTGAGGTTTTCCCCCTTGAAGTGGCTTGTTATTCTTACTTATTATCAAGTATTTGTAGTATATTTCATTTCATCTTCTTCTATTGTATAATTTATTTCATTACTAGTGGTATTAGAGCATGATCTTGGTACCATAGAGGCAAGGCATTTTATCAATATTGGAGGCAATTTTGGGAAGAGCATATCTTTTAGATAGTGGAAAAAAAAATTCTGATTTTTAAAGGGTTTTCTAGACCCTATTAAAGAAGATGAAATCCATATTTTAAAGTAATTTGAGTAGAATTGAGTGATTTATTATAGAATTGGGGTTTTTACATAATTTTTTTAGAAGATGCATATCTCTCTAATCTTGATGAATTAGAGTCTGAGCTTTAGTGAGTTTTTGAGGAAATCATAGAGGAGCCTAAAATCCAAAATTTGGAGAAATTAAAGTGGAAATCAACGAGTTATTACAAAATTAGGGTTTTAAAAAAATTCTCTCAAGGTTGCAAATATGCTAAGTTCTTGGATTTTTTTTGGGTAAGTTGTATTTTGGCCTTAGTAAGTTACAATAATTTTTTTAGAGAATTTAAGTTTCATTGGTTTTATTTATTTCAAAATTATTGGTTTCCATCATGATGGGGCCTACAACAAGGGCCAAAAAGAATGTTGTCACACCAGGGAAAACCCCTGATAAGGATGGGGTAAAAATAGAGGATATTAATCCCAATTAGGAAATCAGTAAGGTCAAGGAAGACATTTCCTCAATGAATATGGACATGTGTGACCTAAGAGGATATGTATAGGACATACGAAGCATGTTAAGCACCTATATGAATGAACCAAGAAAGGAGTTCTCAAGAAACCAAGGTGAAACTTCGAGGTTAGACAATCTTGACCCAAATGTTAATACTCCTATGGGATCTAGGAATTTTATTTCAAAGGTGGAGATGCACAAGTTTGATGGCAAGGATCCTCTAACATGGATAAACCAAATGGAGAATTTTTTTGAACTACATAAAGTCCCAAATGGACAAAAGGTCACAATGGCTTCCCTATATCTAGAACCAGATCAATTCATTTGGTATCATTGGATTTTTACTCATTGAAGGAAAAATGGTCTCACTGTCTCATGGTTATTTTTTATGAACTCCAAGCACAATATAGCAATAGTGTGACAGAAAAATTCTTTAGCCAACTTGCAGAACTTCAACAAACAGAATCTATTCAGGATTATCTTCAACAATTCTAAAATATATCCTTAAGAGTGGATACAATTATAGAGGAGAACTTGAATTATTTATTCTTGAGTGGTCTCAAGGATCACATTCAATATGGTGTGTGCATGTTTAGTCCTAGCTCTATAAATGAGTCTTTTATCTTAGCACGTAGGGTAGAGGAGAAGTATTTGATTCCTAAGAAGCAAGGGGCTAATGTGTCAAGAGAGAAAAGATATTCAACACCTTCTCTTCATCAACCTACTAGGTTGAATTGACAAAAAATTGAGGACAAGAGAGAAAAAGGGTTATGTTTAATTATTGATATCAAATACAGTCAAGGCCATAAATGTAGTGAAAATAAATTATTCTATATTGAAGGTCCAAGTGAGGAAGAAGAGGAGGAACCCATTTTAGAGGATGAAATGGATTCAAATGAGGAATCACATGATTCCCAACCAATCATTTCTTATCATGCACTTTTACGTTTTAGTGCTCCACAAACTCCCAAGGTAGTGGGTTTCTTAAAGAGGCATAAAGTAATAGTGTTGATTGACTCTGGTAGTACTCAAAATTTCATCAACAAAAAGTTGGCTACTTGTCTAAATTTTTTTATATATCCAACTCCAGAGTTTCAAGTTTTGATTGCAAATGGTGGTATTGTTAGTTGATCGGGGAAGTGTCATAGCATGATTAAACTATCCATGGGAAATTATCACCTTGATAGCCCAATGCACACGATATCCATGGGTGCAACAAATATTATTTTGGGAGTACAATGGCTTACTACTTTGGTAACAATTGAGATGAACTTCCAAGAAATATTCATGATATTTCAATCAGAAGGAAAGATAGTAGAGCTAAGAGGATTGAAGGAAAGGTCCCCACAAATGGTAAGCTCTCATCAAATGCAAAATTTTCTTAAGAAAGGAGTTGATGGATTCATGGCCCAATTATGTTCATTAGAAGTCTCTCAGTCTAAGGCTCCCACCCATCCAGATTTACAAGCAATAATTGATTGTCACTCAATGGCTTTAGGAGGTATTCCTAAGGGACTTCCTCCTAAGATGGATCATGATCATGCCATACAACTAGTTCCAGGGAGACAACCACCCAACATTAGACCTTGCAGGTACCCGTATATACAAAAAAGTGAGATAGAAAATATTTTTGAAGAGATACTAGACGTAGGAATTATTAGGCATAGCCAAAGTGCTTACTTCTCACCCGTGGTGATGGTGCATAAGAAGAATGAAACTTGGTGCATGTGCCCAAACTATAGAGTGCTCAACTTGTACACCATCAAATATAAGTTTCCAATTCCAATCATTGATGATTTTCTAGATGAATTGAATGGAGCTATGTATTTTACAAAGTTAGATCTTAGATCTAGCTATCATCAAATTCAAATTAAGGAAGAAGATATTTGTAAGACAAAATTTAGGACTCGTGAGGGTCATTATGATTTTTTGGTGATGCCATTTTCTCTTACAAATGCACCATCTACATTTCAAAGTTTGATGAATTATATTTTTAAGAAATTCTTAAGAAAGTTTGTATTAGTGTTCTTTGATGATATATTGACTTATAGCAAGACATGGGAAGAACACTTGTAGCATGTAGATCAATCATTACAAGTTCTTGAAGATCATAAACTCTAAGTTAAGCCATCCAAGTGCGCTTTTGGTCTCAAGGAGGTGGAGCACTTAGGACACATAGTTTCACATGAAGGGGTAAAGGTGGATCCTAACAAAATTAAGGCTATCACAGAATGCATATTCCCAAAACCATTAAGAAATTACGGGTTTTCTTAGGATTGGAGGGATACTACAAAATATTTGTAAATAATTATGGTTGTATAGCAGCACCCCTCACTGCTTTATTGAAGAAGGATTATTTTCATTGGAGTGAGTCCACTAATGCAATATTTGAGAAATTTAAGGAGCCTATGTGTACAACTCTAGTGCTTTCCACTCTCGAATTCACCAAGGAATCCATTGTGGAATGTGATGCTTCAGGAAATGGGATAGGAGTAGCTATCATGCAATAGGGTCAACCAATTTCTTTTGAAAATCATCAATTAAAGTGGAAGAATCGACTCAAACCAATTTATGAGAACAAAATACTAGTTATTATTCATGCAGTAAAATAATGGAGGCATTATCCTGGGTAGACACTTCAAGGTTAAGATAGATCATGATAGCCTAAAATATTTTTTGGAAAAAACATTATCTTCTGAAGAGCAACAAAAATGGGTCACTAAGATGTTGGGATATGACTTTGAGATTGTATATAAGAAATGGAAGGAAAATGTTGTGTAAGATGCACTTTCTAGGAAGAATGAGAAAGATGAACTCTTATTGTGTGTCATTTCAATACTACAAGCAAATTGAGTGGTTGAAGCCAAAGCAAAGTGGTAGAATGATGTTGCTACAAGTAATCTCATTCAACAGTTAAAGAGTGATCCTAGTAGTTCAGATAAGTTTTGTTGGAAGGGAGATGTTATATGGTATAAAGAGCTATTGTATCTTTATAAGGATTCCACTCTTAGACACAATGTTCTCATAGAACATCATCAGTCTCCAGTTGGGGGCCATTAAGGATTTTTGAAGACATACCATCAATTCAAGTAATATTTTTTTTGGGAAGGGCTAAAAGGTGATGTTCAAATATTTGTGGCCAAATGTTTGGTTTGTCAAATAAATAAAGGGGAGATTATTAAGACACTAGGTCTCTTGAAACCTTTAGTTATTCCTATCCAATGATGGGAAGAGGTATCTATGGACTTCATCATAGGAATTCCAAAATCTAAGGGTCATAATGTTATAATGGAAGTAGTAGATTAGCTCACTAAATATGCACATTTCACTGCATTATCACATCCTTTTACAACAAGTACAGTGGTAAAATATTTTTGGAGAAAATAAAAAAACTATATGGTACACCTAAGGTTATTGTCAGTGACCATAATCCTATCTTCAATAGTCACTTTTGGAAAGATTTATTCTCATGTTTGGGTACTCAATTGGCTCACAGTTCTTCATACCATCCTCAATTTGATGGGAAAATTGAGGTTTTTAATAAGTGTTTGGAAGGATATCTATGTTGTTTCACTTTAGATAAATAGTCTCAGTGGGTAGATTGGCTTCCACTAGAAAAATGGTGGTTTAACACTTCCTTTAATAGTTCATCAAAAAAGTATCCATTTATGGTACTATACAGATATCAACTAAGTACTTCCATCACATCATCATTGAAGGTGTCACCAAGATTTCAGGTAGTGGAGGAGCACTTGCTTCATCAACAATATGTACTCTTAGGACTCAAGGAGAATTTAACCATGGCATAAAAATTGAATGAAAAAATAGGCAGACTAGCACCTTAGTGAAAGAAGTTGTGAAATCGTGGATTGGGTCTCCTTGAGATTGCAACCTTATAAGAAAATTTCACTGAAGCAATAGAAAAAGAATGATAAGTTTTCTCCAAAATATTATGGCCCATACCAAATTATGCAAAATATAGGTAGTGTCACCTACAAGTTGGAGTTTCCACCTACAACAAAGATACATCCAATTTTTCATGTTTCTTTCTTGAAGAAGGTAATTTGGCACAATATCCCTACTTAGGCATCATTACCAGAGCTTGATGGAGAAGGAAGAATCATTTTGGAACCAAAGTGCATTCATCAAACATGCACAAAGAAGCTAAGGACTAGAACACTCACTAAATATCTCATCTAATAGAAGAATTTTCCAATTGAAGATGCTACATGGGAAGATGAGTTTATTTAGAAGAATCCACACTTGATTCACATTGAGTACAATGCTTCATTGAAAAAGGGAGGCATGCTACGCCCTTAATATTAGTGTCCATTGGGTTATGAATAGTCAGCTTGTGGCTATCTTAACTCCTAATTAAGTCATGTTATTATTATTATATTAGTATTTAGTTAGTTAGGTTGGCCTAGGGCTTATATAGGGTTGTCGAAGTAGGCCTAGGTGATATCCTGGGCATAAATAGGTATATAGAGGAGATTGTGAGTCTTATTTCATCATCGTATTGTGAATTTTGTTCACATTAAATATATTTGGAGGTTTTCCCCCTCAAAGTGGCTTGTTATTCTCAGTTATTATCAAGTATTTGTAAAATATTTCATTTCATCATCTTTTATTGTGCAAGTTATTTCATTAAATTAAAAAACTTATTATTTTTATAGGATATTGGAAAACATCAAATCATATCGAAAAATTATATACAACACTAAAAACTTACATAGGACTACCATAATTAACTGTGGTCATGCAATATGGTGTTGTATGAGTATGAATCTATACAACTATATGGATTTCGTACACAATACACAAATTTTGACATCCAAATCTATAGCTCTAAAAGAAATTGCCCAAATAAAATTGCTCATATTTTGGCATTTAGAAAGGTGATCCTTAGTTTTTTAGGCCTTCTAAACATGATGACGAGATCTATTTGGCTCCAAAGTGCACCAAAAATTCACCCAATTTTAGATCTCTTGAAAAAGAAGTTGTAGCTTTCAAATATGGAGCCTTTGTAACACTTGATGGAGAAAACTCTCAAAAATGGAGAAAGGGTGTTTAGAATCAACACTTTGATACCATATTAAAGATATGAAATAGCCACAAAAATAATATTAAATAGCAAATCCAATAAAACCTCACAAGAATGGGAGTTGCAAAGAGATTTTTATTTCCTCAAAAAAATATTATAGAATGAATGAAAAAAAGAAAATACTTTGATTTGTTTGCAAGGATAGAAAAACATTAAAAAATCCCTAAGTGAGCTTAATAAAGGTAATAAAATTATAAAGTGTGATTAAATAAATAATTACACCAACACAAAATATATGTTTGATATTTTAGAATGTTATGATTTACAATACTTTCTAGTGGATTGTAAATTTATCATCCCATTGATTTTTTGGTTTCCTATCCCTCCATAAGGAGCAACCCTAACTCTAAATTTTTGGGCTTTTATATATGGGTATGGCCCCCAAGGTCACTTTTATCTAGAAAAAAATGTACCATATACATTTATTTTAATTTTTTAAATGTATAAAAACTAAAATTTGTAAAGTTTTAGTTACATATTTTTATTTAAAAATAAATTAAAGTTTTCTAAAAATATTTGGAGGTGATCCAACCACTCGAGATATCATAGCCCCATGGGGGTAGAGATCCATTCCCCTAGAGGATGGGTTTCCCAATCCCCATGCAACACTAAATAAGCCTATTAATCTTTGATTTTTTATTTTTTTTAATTAAATTGCATATATTCACATTTATTTATTTATTGTGTGTATGTGTATCAATATATATCAATTATATTTTTTTTCTTTTTATTTATTCAATGATATTAAACTCTATAAAAATAAATATATACATTTTTAATCATATTTATTTTCAATTTTTTTTAATAAATAATAAAAACAACACACTTAGCTTATAATAGAGTTATGTACAAATTTTGAATGAAATATGGTGGTTCTAATGCATTTAAATTGAAACATCATTCCATGGAAAGTTTCCTTAGAATCTTGTACTGGTGTTGTGGATGATTATGTGAATACTAGTCATTACAATATGGGTTATTTTGATTTCATGAGATATTTCAAAGCTATGAATAAATTTTAGCTTATCATTGTCCATTCATTTCATGTTTGTTTCCCTAAACTATAACCTTATTTAATATTTTTGTGTCTTGTTAAATTTAGAGTGAGTCTAGAATAGACCAGGCTAGGTTAAAATGGAATTATATAGGTAGTTATCTACATATATTTTAAACATTAAATATTTTTTCCAATAAATTTGAAGTGCATGGTTGTAAATGTTTTTCTAAATTTTATTTTACTAGCAAAGGCCCCTTGTTAAAAAAATCACATAGATCACTCAGTTGTTCCAACTTAGTCAAAACCTAACTAAAAAGAATCTTGGAGTTAACTCCTATAAGAGGCTCTTAGATTTTCAAGAGAAGTAGAGTTTCTATCATTCTATTTGAGTTGGTTGTGCTAAAACCACCATCAACACATCCCAAAACAAGAAAATGTTCAATGATGTTGCAAATTACTCAAGTTTTCCTCTTCCTTGCATCTTTTCAAAAAAAATCAACCTTGTACAAGCATAAATAAAATTTCTAGATGTAACATAGGCATAAAGAATCATTCAAAATATGTATAGGTTGAATAATTTAGTCATAGAGGAACAATTATGACTATGAGTAAATTGTAGTAGAGTATAAATTGACGAGCAAGAGGTAGTGACTTGTAATGCCCCAACTAACAAGCTTAGAAAAAAACCTAACAGAACAATTTTTTTAAAAAAAAAAAAAACTATGAGGCCTACTATTTGATACACCCCATTTGACTGCATTTTTTATTCGAGCATCTTGATATTTTATGTGGTTTAGACTATTTTGAGATAATCATGGACATTGGATTTTATGATGATTTCTTGTTATGATGCTTATGAGGATTATATGCATGTGATGTTTTGCTTATTGATATGCTCATGTTTATCTAATTATCATGTTGGGAATGGATAAGTGGTTATGATATATGATTAATATGATGTTAAATTAAATTAGGTGAATATGAGACTCCTTTATAATGTCATGACTTGCTATGAATTGATAGAATATGTTGTTGCTAGATAAAGAATAATTATGGATGTTAAACTTATTGATTTAGGAATTGATTGTGTTATTTATATGTATATGGAATTGTTGATTTAATTGTGGATTATCTCGCATTGGATATATTGATAGTGGAAATTGAGTGTGCAAGTACATGCCCGGGGCCAATAGGATTGGAAATAACCAAGGGTACCTAATTTTTGTTAGCCAAGTGAAACCACTATGGTCCATTTGGAGAGTGGACCATAGCCTCTTCGTCTTGTATTTTATTTTGTGATTAAAAATATTTTATGTTGAATCTTGTGACTATGATTTTAAAGTAAATTAAACTTCTGATGAGATTTTTGGGGCATTTTGGAAATTATTTTATTATGCTTGGATTTCAATTTCTTTTGAGGGTTTAAAAAGGTTGAATTAGTTCTTAAATTGAGTTAATTGACCCTTAATTAACCCCTAGAATAGTTACCTATGGGTTAGGGGTCAAATCAAGCCCATAACTTTTGAAAATTGCAAGTTGTGACCCTTCTTAATTGGCCATTAAGAAGGGTGATGGATTTTGGGGATGGGATTGGAGTGTTGGCTCCAAAATCTCATTTATGAGATTTCAAAGCCTTTGTTGAGTGTTGAACACTCTTTGGCTTTTCACTTCCAAAAGAGTTCTCACACATGTGTGAGAACTTGTGGAGGTGTGTCCATAGGAGTGAATGAGAGAGTGACATGTGTCACTCTCTCTTCCAAAGGATTTTAACCTTGAACTCCAATTTCAATCCTTTGAAAAGCTAAAGGAAGGGTTCCTTTTTTTTTAAGCAATTTTAGTTTTCGCTTGATTTAGGGAAAAGAGGAAGGAGTTGGGGAAGCTCTTCTTCAACTTGATATTTGGAAGCTTGTACAAAAAAAAGGTTGGTTTCAAATCTTTTTTTTGTTTCATGCAATGGTTGTTTGAATGTTTATTATTCTTTTTGAGTGCTTATCATTTATGATGGGTGTTGTTGTTTTGGTGGGATGGGTGTTGGATTAGCTCCTCTTCAAGGAGGGTGAGCAATGCATGTGTGGGATAGAGAAAGTTACCACCTTCTTGGGATTTTTCTTATCACTTTGGAAAAATGGATAGGTTATGAGTACCCATTAAAATGTTGGGGTTGTGGATAGAGTATGAGTACCCACCAAAATGATGGAGGTTTTGGATGGTTGGATTGGTGATATATGGTATAAGGGCCTGAAGGAAGAAGAGAAATAAAGCCCCATTATATGTTATTGAATGGATATGAATTTATAAACCCCAATATCAAGTGCACCTTGTCTCTCCCTTAAGAAATACATGAGTGGACTTTCTATGTGTGTTTTGAAAGCCTTGGAAAAGAGGGTTTTGTATGCTACATGTATTTTTCCTTGTTGGTTATTGTTTGGAAATTTTTTGTGATGTGTGTCCCTAGTATCTTGGTTACCTCCTAGCTTAGAGGGTGGTTGGTTTTCCAACCTAAGGTTGGGAGGTGAGCATGCCCTGTTGGCCATGAAAAGAAGTTGCCTCATGTGTTTACTTGCAAATTTAAAGACCACATTTGCAGCTTGTATAGTTTATAATCTTCAATGTTTAGTTGTATTGTACCTTGTGTATAGACATTTTGGAACCATCTAAAAGAGTATAAAAACATTTGAAAGAACTTTTTCCTCTATGTGAATTGTATATATGAAAAATAAATGTACTAAACTTACTATTCTCCCTGCTATGTGAATGTTTACTGCATTAATGTTACTGTATTAATTTGTGAAAGAAGAATATGTTCTTTTGAATCAATGTCTACTATTAAAACAAAGATAAATGTGGCAAATTAGGATTGGAATAATTTGTGTCTCTTTCTTTTAATAAAATTCAACTCTTTGTTAAAAGAGTTATTTTATGAAATAGTTATCAGATAGAGTTACATTGAAATAGAATTTACTGTACCTTCTTTCCTTGTATGAAGCAACTTGTATTTAAAAAAAAAACTGGTTGTTTAAAGCACTGTTAATGAACTAGTTTGTGTAAGGCTTTAAATCTGAAAGTAAAGATAAAGGAAAATATAAAAGAAATTTATTTTCTGTAATATCTAATATATTGTTTTCAATAAGCAAAAGTAGTTTGTATTTGATGTTCCTAGTGGAAATAGGTTGTAATGCCTAAACTGTGATATTCTATTTATAAAAAAGAAAACATACATTTGTATTTTGAAGCCCTTTGATGCTTATTCTTTATGTACCCAGTTTATAAATGGAATGAGAAGTCCCAAAGAAATTGTACATGCACAGCCTCATGAAAAAAGAATGGTCTACATATTTTGTATTCAATATTACCAAATCATATTAGTTTTCAAAAGAAAATTAGAATACCCAATTTGGATTTTAGTTACCAAGGAAACTAGATTTCTATGCAATGTTTAAATCTAAGCCTGTAGTTCACACAACTTGATATAAGGTTGGGTACTATAGATAGGTCGTTGCTTTTCTCTTTCTGTGCAAAAACTTGTGAGAATGTTGACCCATGAATTCATCCTATTTCTTGACCTGCATAGAAACCCTTGAAGAATTAGACTTAACTCAAAGATTGTTCAAAAGCAGGTAGAGGTTATTTGTCCATAAAACTGTTGGTAGGTAATCAAACAAAAAAGTAACAAATAAATATTTAATGTTGCAACCCCTCTAAATGGGAATGACCTTCTCTATGGAGTTGCTCTCTCCTCTCTACTTCCTTGCCAACACGTCAATGATGCTAGGAAACAAAGCAAAATATGGTATCTTAAGTCTGCAAACATTGATAAAAGCAAATACAATTAGACGCTTCCTATAACGTCGGCCTGGGAATATCACGAGTTGCAAGCATTGGTAACCATCAATCAAAAAAAGAAGATCTATCTGCGACACCTTGTGTTAAAGGTATGAGAGCAGCAATGAGAGTACAAACCTGTTTATGCAAGTTTGGTCAGCTAGCCACCCCCATATCATGTTGAAATCTCAGAAAACAAATGGTTCTTGCCTTGTATCTGGAGAATGGAATGTTGATAGCAATTAGGTTTTATTTTCAAGGTTTTGTTGCCTTTATTAATTCTCTCTATTACTTTCACCCAGTTGCCTAATTATGGTTTAAATTGGAGCCCAAAGAAAATTAGATTTGGCATATAGAGTTTTCCTTCAATTCTGTGGTAAGGGGCAAAAATAAATTATTAAAATAGAAGCATTAATGAATACAATTATTTCTAGTGTTGGGTTTAGCATATCCATTACATCCAACTCACCATTTCTATTTTTAGCGGTTTCATTAACTCCATAATGTTTATTCAATTCACCAATGATTTTCTCTTTCATTTTGTAGCATTGAGTTTGAGTATGGGAATGCGTTTGCTGCAGAAACCGCATGAGTTTTGACCACCGGAATAATTAAATTATTATTGTTAATATCAAGCCAAACGTTCTTTGTCCTTTGTTGGCTACTTGCGTTCATCTAAAAATGACTATAGTGTTGGGAAGGAAAACGTTAATGCAGTGAATTTTAAAATAAATAACCGTAATCTTAAAAATACAAGATAACATCATATTTCAGGGAACAAATGTCGTTGGTGGTGTCCTTTGCAGAGAACACCTTCTCACAGACAGATGACTCTCGAAACTCCTTTGTGCCATGGCACAAGGTTTGGTAAATGATTGCTCATAGGAATTTAAGCTTCGCCTTCTTGATCTCAGACCCCACTTGGGGAATTCAGTGTGTGATCCGATTTACGAACTCTTTAAATTTGTTCGTTTGCTCATCCGCCATGCTCTTATTGAGCCTCATGTCGAGCCGTTCTTCCCCCTGCCTATAGATCTTGCTTCTTCAGAGGAAATTTCTTCTTAAATCTTCTCTTACCTCTTATTTTGATACTTCACAACATGATTTTGTTATTCTATGGTCTGCTTCGTTAATCAAATTTTGGGGCTTTTTAGCATTTTGTGGATCTTGGTCTCCCTCATGATTATCTTTGGATCTTCTGCCCCTCTCATTTCAATCACGGGCATTTTTAAATGATGATCTTTTGCTCCCTATGTAGCTGCATCTTATGTATATAATCTCCTTTCTCTCTTGAGGGCCTTTTGTATTTTGAGGTTTCTAACCTTCTTATGCAGACCTCTGGTGCTTCTGCAACTCTTTTATCTTTGTACTCTCGACTCTTATTATTAATAAAATCCTTTTGTGGCTCTGCCACCTTTATTTAAAAAAGAAAGATAACATCATACTTAGAAAAATCGAATAAAAACATTCTTAAGTATAAGGAGCGTATGGCTTTTTCTCTTAGAGGAAGATTTTAAAATAATAATAAAAAAATAGGGAAACATTAAGTTTGTTTAGAAAAGAAAGACTCTAAAAGTTAAAAGGAGGCCTACATGGCCTTTAGGTTTAGGAAAAAAATAATAGAGAATAAAGAAATATAATGAGTTTTAAATGAATAGATAAATGAATTATAGTTTAAGTTTCTTTTAGTTAAATTAAGTTTAAAGTGGATTTAGAAACTTAAGTATTTTAAATTAATTTCATGAATTAGATTTTAATTTATTTTTTTATTATTTTACATATATTATAATTATGTAAGTAATTATTCTTTAAAAGTAAGAAATGTTAATTTATTCTTATATTTAAACAATAGATAAATAATAATTAAAATCATTTTTGTTACGTAAGTATTTAGGATGGTGTTTATTATTGGTATAGGTTAATATGGATAGATGATTAATAAATCCTTGTGTTAAAAAAAGAAATTGACTCAATTAAGTACTTTATGTTTTAGAGGAATTTAATAAGTGGTTCCTCAACCTTTGTAAGAATCTATTCTAGTTTAACATAAGAAGAGTTTTGGGAAACCCATTTGCTTAATAATTGTATTTTGGTAAGGTAAGTTAATGTATAAGTATGAAAAGGATAAGACTAGATTGGAGTGAATGTAATCATTATATGTTTTTTTATAGATGGTAGATTTTATAACTATTAATGTTATTAGACCACACTTGAGAAATGAGAACAACCTTCTTTTCAACCATCAATTCCCCATGGAGAGATGGCCCAACCCGTTCGTTGATTCAAGGTGTGCGCAATGGACTCCGTGCACCCAACTACGTTTACACCTCAACTCCCTGCTCTCGAGCAACATGTCAATGGTGATTTTGTACAAGCAACGTTCCTCAATGCATGTAGTATTCAACCATGTATATACATGATTATCGTTTGTTAGTGTTTTAGCTTGCACTTGTAGCTTTGTTTCAAAAAAAATGATAGTTGTGTTTTTTTCCCTTCATGCAAATTTAAGGCATGACATTTGGTATCAAAGCCTAGGTTCCAACACTGGGACCTCTGGGCATATGTTTCCATCACATTAATCTTTTGTATTTGATCATTATGTAAGATAGCACCTAAGACTAGGAGGAGTCATGGTCGTGGTCATAGTCATGGTCATGGATGCGAGGTAGAGAGAGATCGATCTGAGACACCACCAACACCCCCACATGTTTCTAAGGCATCACAACATGATCCTCTATAAAACCTCAATTCTCAAATCCTCCATGCACTAGAGGACTTGATTATGGTTATTCACGCTCGATTACCAGTAGCAGAGGAGTGCCCTAGACCAGAGCAGACTCATCACTCAACCGAGGCACACAGGTCATAGCGTAGAGAGCGCAGTAGGAGTCCTTGTCGCATTCTAGATGAGTATAATGAGGATGGGGAGAGGGGATCATTTCATTTAGATCCTAAACCATAGATTCCTTATCCTCAAGTAGCAATTGAGGATAGAGCATACCATGATTCAGGAGATCATGTTCGAGAGTTGCTACGACTTAAGCTACCTAATTTTGAGGGATCCATGGATGGATTAGAGGCCAATTCATGGATTCTTAGTCTTGATAGGTGTTTTGGATTGTGTGCATATGCAAGCAATGTAAAAGCATGTTGTGTGGTATTTGTACTTAGAGGTGCAGCCTCTACTTGGTGGCATCAGGAGGAGCGCAAGCACCACTTATCTATTGACACTCTCACATGGGAGACATTCCTAGAGCAGTTTTGAGCACATTATTTATCTAATCATTTTTGGTAACATCGCATTGATGAGTTTCATGACCTTCAGAAAAGACGACTGTCAGTAGCACAATATGAGAGTTAGTTTTTAGAGCTACTATAGTATGTGGACTACCACCAAGATGACATGCTTCTTGTAAATCGATTTATCAAGGAACTGAATGTAGGCATATTAGGACCCGTGTGCATGGTTGATCTAGAGAAACTTCAGGCTGTGGTGGAGAAGGCCCTCATAGCAGAGGAGATTCATGGGAATTCCCAAGACACGTGAGAGCAATTTCAAAACCGCAATCAAGGCACTCATTCACATGGTTCCCGACGACCTCCCCTCCCTTGGAAAGGAGGATTTAGACCCTCTACATGACAATCTAGGCCACCACAAAAGCAACAACAGTACAGTCAAAGGCCTAGGCCACATTAGGGTTCCTAGAGTGGCCCTAATAGGGGTTGGAAAGCACAAGGATCATCACAAGTTCAACATCCTTAGATGACAGAAGCTACACCAGTATTTTCACAACAGAGTTTTAGAGGAGGATTTAGTGGGCCTAGCATGACTAGAGGTCAATGGGATGTCAGGACTCAATCAGCACAAGTCCAGACTCAAGGACCATGTTAAGTATGTGGCACAATTGGACACTTGGCTAGGGAGTTCCCTTAGGGTTTTGATGCTAGAGGACAATCACAAGCAAGGGCAGAGCAGATAGTTGGTGATGTGGGTAAATCCCACAAAGTCTTCATGGTGGTCAAGAGCCACCAAGCTAAGCATCAGGCTATAGTTATTGAGGCCCAAGGAGGATTTAGTCAGATAGCTACCATTGGAGCCCATTCGCATTTTTGATCAACAAATTTTGGCCCTTTGAGGTCAAGAGTTGAACCAGGTTAGAGTCCAGTGTGGACTATTATGACGAGGTAGCAACTACTTGGGAGGATGCCTCACATTTTAGGGTTCTCTATCCTCACCTCTTTGATGACTTCTAGGAGGAAGGTCATTCTTAGGGGAGGAGGATGTGATGCCTACTATTTGATACACCCCATTTGACTGCATTTTTTATTCAAGCATTTTGATACTTTATGTGGTTTAGACTATTTTGGGATAATCATGGACATTGGATTTTATGATGGTTTCTTGTTATGATGCTTATGAGGATTATATGCATGTGATGTTTTTCTTTTTGATACGTTAATGTTTATCTAATTATCATGGTAGGAATGGATAAGTGGTTATGATATATAATTGATATGATGCTAAATTGAATTAGGTGAATATAAGACTCCTTTATAATTTCATGACTTGCTATGAATTGATAAAATATGTTGTTGCTACATAAAGAATAATTATAAATGTTGAACTTATTGATTCAAGAACTGATTGTGTTATTTATATGTATATGGAATTGTTGATTTAATTATGGATTATCTTGCATTGGATATATTGACAATGGAAATTGAGTGTCCAGGTACACGCCTAAGGCCAATAAGATTGGAGGTAACCAAGGGTACCTGATTTGTTTTAGCCAAGTGAAACCACTATGGTCCATTTGGAGAATGGGTTATAGCCTCTTCATGTTGTATTTTATTTTGTGATTAAAAATATTTAATGTTGAATCTTGTGACTATGCTTTTAAAGTAAATTAAACTTTTAATGAGGGTTTTGGGGCATTTTTGAAATTCTTTTATTATGTTTGAATTTTAATTTCTTTTGAGGGTTTAAAAAGGTTGAGTTAGTTCTTAAATTGAATTAATTTACCCTTAATTAACCCCTAAAATGGTTACCTATGGGTTAGGGGTCAAATCAAGACCATAACTTTTGAAAATTGTAAGTTGTGACCCTTCTTATTGGCCATTAAGAAGGGTGACGGATTTTGGGGATGGGATTGGAGTGTTGGCTCCAAAATATCATTTATGAGATTTGAAAGCCTTTGTTAAGTGTTGAACACTCTTTGGCTTTTCACTTCCGAAAGAGTTCTCACACATGTGTGAGAACTTGTGGGGAGGTGTGTTCATAGGAATGAATGAGAGAGTGACATGTGTCACTCTCCCTTCCAATGGATTTCAACCCTAAACTCCTATTTCAATCCTTTGAAAATCCAAAGGAAGTGTTCATTTTTTTAGGCCATTTTAGTTTTTGCTTGATTTGGGGAAAAGAGGAAGGAGTTGGGGAAGCTCTTCTTCAACTTGATATTTGGAAGCTTTCACAAAAAAAGGTTAGTTTCAATTTTTATTTTTATTTTCATGCAATGTTTGTTTGAATACTTTTATTATTCTTTTTGAATGCTTTCTTTTATGTTGGGTGTTGTTGTTTTGGTGGGATGGGTGTTGGATTAACTCCTCTTCAAGGAGGGTGAGTAATGCATGTGTGGGATAGAGAAAGGTAGCATCTTCTTGGGATTTTTCTTATCACTTTGGAAAAATAGATCTAGGGTATGAGGACCCATTAAAGTGTTGGAGTTGTAGATAGGGTATGAGTACCCACTAAAATGATGGAGGTTTTGGATGGTTGGATTGGTGATATATGGTATAAGGGTGTGAAAGAAGAAGGTAAATAAAGCCCCATTATATGTTATTAAATGGATATAAATATTTTTATAAACCCCAAGATCGAGTGCACCTTGTCTCTCCCTTAAGAAATCCATGAGTGGACTTTCTATGTGTGTTTTGAAAGCCTTGGGAAAAAGGGTTTTGTATGCTACGTGTATTTTTCCTTGTTGGTTATTGTTTGGAAATTTTTTGTGATGTGTGTACCTGGTATCTTGGTTACCTCCTAGCTCAGGGGGTGGTTGGTTTTCCAACCCAAGTTTGGGAGGTGAGCACACCCTAGTGGCCATGAAAATAAGTTGCCTCATGTGTTTACTTGCAAATTTAAAGACCACATTTGCAGCTTGTGCAGTCTATAATCTTCAATGTTCAGTTGTATTGTACCTTGTGGATAGAAATTTTGGAACCATGTAAAAGAGTATAAAAGCAATTGAAAGAACTTATTCCTCTATATGAATTGCATATATGAAAAATAAATGTACTAGGTACTATTCTCCTTGCTATGTGAATGTTTACTGCATTAATGTTACTATATTAATGTGAAAGAAGAACTTGTTCATTTGAATCAATGTCTACTATTAAAATAGGGATAAATGTGGAAAATTAGGATTGGAATATTTTTAATAAAATTGAACTCTTTGTTAAAAGAGTTACTTTATGAAATAGTTATCAGATAGAGCTATGTTAAAATAGAATTTACTGCACCTTCTCTCCTTGTAAGAAGAAGCTTGTATCATAAAAAAAATTGGGTTGTTTAAAGCACTATTAATGAACTAGTTTTTGTGAGGCTTTAAATCTAAAAGTAAAGATAAAAGAAAATATAAATGAAATTTATTTTCTGTAATAGCTGACATATTGTTTTCAATAAGCAAAAGTAGTTTGTATTTGATGTTCCTAGTGGAAATAGGTTGTAATGACTAAAATGTGATATTCTATTTATAAAAGAGAAAACATGCATTTGTATTTCGAAGCCCTTTGATGCTTATCTTTTATGTACCCAGTTTATAAATGGAATGAGAAGTCCCAAAGAAATTCTACATGCACAGCCTTGTGAAAAAAGAATGGTTTGCACATTTTGTATTCAATATTACCAAATCATATTAGTTTTTAGAAGAAAATTAGAATACCCAATTTGGATTTTGTTTAGCAAGGAAACTAGATTTCTATGCAATGTTTAAATATAATCTTGTAGTTCACACAAATTTATGTAAGGTTAAGGGTACTGTAGATAGGTTATTGCTTTCCTCTGTTTGTGCAAAAACTTTTGAGAATGTTGACCCACGAATTCATCCTATTTCTTGACATGCATAGAAACCCTTGAAGAATTAGACTTAGCTCAGAGACCATTCAAAAGCAAGTAGAGGTTATTTTCCCATAAAATGGTTGGTAGGTAATCAAACAAAATATATATATATATATTTAATGTTGCAGCCCATCTAAATGGGAATGACCTTCTCTATGGAGTTGCTCCCTCCGCTCCTTACTTCCTTTCTAATGCCTCAGTGAGGTTGGGAAACAAAGAAAAATCCGGTATCTTAAGTCTACAAACATTGATAAAAGAAAATACAATTAGATGCTTCGTGTAACGCTAGCCTAAGAATATCACAGGCTACAAGCATTAGTAACCATCAATCAAAAAAAGAATGTTGAACAGTCTAGATACTTGAGAGCGGGGGTGTATCAGTTATCATAAAATAATTTTCTTTGCATTAATTAATCCAGAGCAAAATTAAATCAATCAAATAATTATCTAATAGATTTGAACATGAAAGAACATAACAACACCATGCACAATGAACACCAGAATTTACGTGGAAACCTAAGAAGGGAAAAACTAAGGAGAATGCTAATTCTCAAATATAAAATACTAGTTAAGGTGACACCGGTTAAGGTGATTTTTACAAGGGATTACTACCAAAAATGCTCACTGCAGGTAAGGCTCACTACCGGTGGGCTCACGACCCAATTAATAAAAAAAAAAGTCTTACTAACAAAAATGAACTGATAAAGTTGCATCTGCATATGCATGAATTCAATTTGAGTTAAGAGCACAATATCTGTTCGTAGCAGATCTGGTCAAGAATCTTTTGTACACCCTCTTCTTTGTTCACACACTCCACCACTATCTATATTTTAAGATTTGCATCCACCACACACACTTTTTCATAGAACAAAATCAATTTATACTTATACCATTCCATTCCTTCATAATCTCCTAAGTCGGCCAAACAAAATGTCTTTATAATCTTCAAAATCAGCCAAACAGAATTTAAATTAGGTTTCCACAAAACATGTCAACATGAAGAACAAGCTTGAAATATTCAATAAGGCATGCTAGCACCAAACCCAAAGAATAGGTCACACATAAAGATCTTTATACCACGTTACCAAGGGACCCATGAATAGGTCATACATAAGATAGGTTCATCACATAACATAATTATCAAAAGACAACAAACTTTGAATTACATGAAATATATTCTGAAGCCGATGGAAATACCACAACAAGACCAAATCTTGATTTCCATCAATTTCAGTACCAACTAGAGAAACACAATTAGACATACCAAAACTTGTAACATGCTACATGAATGTCCAGATAGCAAGGATACCCGAAATAAGCTTTGAGCTAAGTAGCCAACATCAAAAGTTCAAACTTCATTATTCTACATTAACTGTCTTTCACGAGTGTCCCAAAAAGAAGTATTGCCATATCTGGATCAAGAATAACATCCACACTACACAACATCATAGCACTTAACAGGATAGATCATTTATGTATATCATCTGAAGCACAACCTTCTGGATCTAGGTTTTGACATCAATGACAACAATGCTAAGTTATCTCAACAACTTTTCAAAAACACAAAAAATCAAACTCCAAAACTCCAAAACAACAAAAACTCAAAAACACAAAACTCTAAAACTCCAAGCACTCCCCCTTTGTCAAGCAATTAAATACCTCTTGTTTTATTTTTTCTTCATTTTCTCCCCCTTTTTTCCATCAAATGAAAAGGGCCAAATAAGAACATTTAAGAGATCAAGTAAAAATAACACTTTTCACATAAAAAAATTTCTTGTACCTTTCTCTCACAGTTGGAAGAATCCTCTTCCAAGCTTGCACTAGAGAAACCATTTTGGCACACATACTGTCTAGTAGAGTCAACAACATAAATGAAGATGACCAATCCAGAGACGAGCACTTTAATTCACAATCCTCTACATTAGAAAGTATACCAAAGAGATGATCTTGTTGGCATATGGCTTTGAGAGATCATTTTTGTCTACTTGTGTTGTCATTGATGGCAAGTGGAGTCAGCAGTATGGTCCACAGTATTGGTATTGTTCCTACTAGAAAGGGAAGTAAGATTCTATAATCTACCAACAAAAAGGAAAAGGAATAGTACATCCAGTTGATAAGTTGATCTGATTACTTCACCGCATCACTAGTTTGTGGTGTGGATCCCTAGGGAGTGTTGCTCAGCACATACACTACCCTACTGATGATTTTTGTGGTGTCACATTTATTGGAGTTCAAGTTAAGACATCCGAAAGAATGATTCACGACCTATTCTATCATTTTGGTTGACTTCTTTTGAATGGTGTGTTGCGGATGTATGTGGAGTATGTATTTTTCTATTTCTTATGTTTTGAACTGTAGTTTGGGTCCCTACCATAAGTCTAGTTGACTTGTGTAAGAACACATAAATTATAGCTTGTGATTTGGGGCCGACATAGGGAAGAATATTGTATTTTGTCTTAAAGCCGACACAGCCGACATATAATGAAATTCTTGTAGCAGATATATAGAGGAGATCCAAATATCATTTTGTAAGTGTGAGACATAGATTGAAGTATGTATGGTTTGGTATGAGTAAAGGTCTAAGTGTGAAAGAGTACGAAAGTGTCATTTGTGGAAATCAGAAGAGCAGAGTAGAGCAAAGCAGAGGTGCAAACTAGATAAATGATCTAGAATCTGATTATGTGTTTTATTGCAACTAAAGCCAAGCATATGTAGATGCTACATTCTTAGTTCAACATTCTGTTGTAATATCATATATCTATTTTGTAAGGCAATGAGCCTTCCCTTTTTGAGCAGTGAACTCTAGGGAGTGAGCCTGAATGCAAGTGCATTCCCTTTTTATTATACTTTTAATAGAGTATACATTGTGGATTAATCTCCACCGTGGTTTTTCCCCTAACAGGGTTTCCACATAAAAATAGCTGGTGTTATGGTGTTAATTAACATGTTTATGTGTTGTTAATGCAATTAAAGGTTTAATTATTTTTGTTGATAGTTTTAGATCTGATTTGAAAATCAAGTATTGTGGAACACTGATTCACCCCCCCTCTCAGTGTTCCTAGTGTCCTTAAACCATAATTAAACATGATAATCTCATATCTAAAAATGTGGGGGTGAATCAGTGTTCTACAAAAAATAATCCTTTTATTTTGATCTTTGGAATAGAAGGGCAGTGACTATACATCATATTGTTGAGGTTGATGTAAAATTTTCATCTATGGTCATAGGGTACAATATTTACCACTCAAGCTGAGAAAATTCTATATTCAGCATTACCATCTATATAGCCTATGAAATGATCAAAAAAAATGTAGATTATGATCTATGTGAATTGCTAAAAGGCCAACTATTAGAAAACTTGAAGAAAATAAAGAAGGACAAGAAGAATGTATTCAAGTTTAGAAACCTATTAATCTACCTATATTTCTACTTCTCAAATGTGGTATCGGGAATTGGTAAAGTTCAATGGTGAAATCACATTTTGCTAGCTATTCAGATCTAGGATATGCTATGTAGTCTTGGTGACCAAAAGAACCACAATACAATCATATGGGGTCATTTTAAAACTTTCAAAATCAGATGCATGCCAGAGAAAGTATCCCTGAAGCAATAGTGGAACAATATAAAGACTCGATATGCTTCATGATTGACATTGACCAATGTCACATGGAAGTGGCCAATCCCATAATAGTTTGGATAATGCTTACATGGGCTATGAGGTAGATGAAATCATTCTAAGGATGTATGAAAAACATCTACTAAACTCACCCCTAGATCCTAGTGAAGAAAGATTCGGTACATACGCAAAGAAAAGCATAGAAGTTCACTTAGAATTGAGCAAGCTAGTGTCAATTAGGAAGGTAAGAAAAGAAACAAAGGATTTTGTAGAGATGATGGGTCTTCCTATGGAAAAGCTAAAAGAAATAAGAAGGCAAAGAGATGAAGTTGAAGTAGCTAAGGAGAAAGAAAAGGCTAAATCAGCTAGTCCTGGAACATCAAATCTTAACACCAGAACTACTAGGAGTTTCCCTACAGCTCAAACAAGTCAAGCCAAAGCCTCCAAAAGAAGAAAGATGAATAAAAGCTCAAGAAATTACAAAGCAGTATCTGTAGATGAAGAAGAAGGAACTAACTCAAAATAAATAGTAAGAGAATTAAAGGCTACTAGGACTCATGCTGTCAAACTAGAGAAAAGGAAACCTTCTAGCAAAAGTGAAGAAGCAAAGAAGAAGACAAAAGTTGACAAGCCTAGCATGTCTATGGAGGAAGTTGTGAATGTAGTGGTAACAAACAAAAATATCATGCCACTATGTGATCTATATGATTCTTTTGATGAATCCGGCAAGAAGATTCTTGAAGAAGTTGCAGTTAAGCATTTAAATGTTTTCAATAAAACTCTAGTTGAGATCATGTCTGGCTTGCCCACAAATCTATATGATGCCTTGGAATCAAGGAGGGAAAGTGCCAGAACTGAGGAAGAAAACTTGAAGAAAATAATTCTTGTTGATCAATTCCTGGAAATGGGAATTGAAGAAATGGATTCACTTCTTCAAAGAGCTAAAAAGGAGTTTAGAAGCAAGTCAAAAGAAGAAAAAAAACTCATGATTGGTGACACTGATGTTGTTATCAATGAGACTAAGACAATTCTGAAAGAGTTCTTATCAAAGGAAAAGGTAAATATTGAGGAAGTCAATACTGAACAGGCTCAAGGAAATGAGGAAGTAAATGTATCATGAGAAGGGAATGAAAATGTGGAAAACATAAATGTATCTGATCCTCCAGTACTTGAAGATATTCTAACTTTTCCTAATCTTGAAAATAATGAGAGACCTGTGGTGACTAAAGTTCCAATTGAGGTGATTGCTAAAGAAAAAGAAGTGCCTAATGAAGAAAAGGAAAAACCAAAATTCAATCTGGAAGCTCAATCTAAGATTGATAAGGGAAAGCATCAAGAGATTAGTCCAAAAGTGGAAAAAGAATCCATCTTGTAGTAGCAGGTAGATTCAGATCCTAAGTTTGATGAGAGTTCAATCAACTTATCTACTTTTTCTCCAACCTAGATGTTGAAAGTTTCCAAAATAGCTCAAGACAGAGCCAATGAGAAAATATTGAAATCTCACATTGAAGACAATGAGTTGTTGAAAATCGCTTTTGGAGTTCTACAAAAATTGATGTCTATGCATGTTATGGACCCATTAGGCTCCTCCTCTGGTGAACTGAAAAAATTGATAAACTCTGTAGAATCTCATTTCAAATATTTTGAGGATTCAACTCTAGTTAAAGTGAAAAAGGAATTTAAGGAAGAAAGGATTGGAAGCCTAATTAAATTAATTGCCAAAGACAAAATTTTGTTAGGCACTTGCATAGAGAACATTCAAGGTGTCATATATAGAGGAAATGTATACAAATCCTTCCTAATCTTGTCAAAATTTACTGAGGAAAATGAGAAGAAGATAAAAGATATTGAGCAGCAATTGGTTATTATTTCCAACACCTTTGATCCATTGGTCGGCAGTGTTTGTCATCAAGACAGTCAAGTAATATCTTTGCTTGACCAAATAAAGAATCTAAAGCTTGAAAATGAAAAGATCATTGGCAGAGTAAGTGAACTCAGAGGGCTAATAAGTCCAAAATTTGAGATGATGGCGAATGCCCTGAAAGAGGCAAAAGGTGTTGTGATCACTCCTGATCCGGTAAGTTTGCAAGAAGCAGAAACCTAGTCTTATCGTCTTTGTGGTCACATTACCATTTTGGAGAGTCTGAGGAGTATCTAGGAATCCAAGCACCACATTATTATTGCTTGTTCACACAATATTTTAATTTAAAGATAAGTATGATAATTTGATTTACCTGGAGAATTCGCCACTAAATTGAGGAAGCTTAGAGGATCGAAGCATAAGAGTTTGGATATCTGGAATGAATTCCCTCATTTCATCAATGCGCTAGAGATTCTATTTATCTTGAACACTTGATAGGAGATACATTTTCATACTTCAAAAATTTGAAGATACCATTCAAACGATTTTTCCATGGAAACCCTGTTAGGGGAAAAACCTGGGTGGATGGCCAATCCACAATTAGTTTTGAGTATACTTAAAAGAAATATTACAAAATAGGAATGCACTTGCATTTAGGCTCACTACCTAGAGCTCACTACTCAATAGATGGGGCTCACTTCCCTTACAATATTTTGGAATAGATCCAAAAGGAATGAACTAATTAGATAGCATCCACTAATGCTTGATTACAATTCTGGTTAAGCTTTGATGACAAATTTTTGTCCTGTTCACTAATATTGAACTTCTACTCTGCTTTGCTCAAGGATTTTTCACAAGAATAAAGGAGTGCAAACTAGAAGAACATATTGCGGATATATTTACTAAGCCTTTGTCAAAGGATACTTTTGAGTATCTCAAAGGAATGCCAGGGGTAATTACCCCTCCTAATATGAACTAAGGATGCATTAATTTGCATCAATCTGTGCATTTCATGCATATTCTGATTGGGATTGATGTTCTCTGAGGCTACTATTCAGGGGGAGTAGTCAAATTTGTAGATATGTGGTTTAGAGCATGTTTATGGAAAGTTCATGGTTACTTTTTCCATTGATGTCAAAGGGGGAGAAGAGTAATGTGGACATACCACAAAGATAGAGAATGATCTAGAGACATCTAAGAACACCAGGAAGCAATAGAGAGACATCCGCAACAACTGAGATTAAAGAATCACACAACCTTTGATCAAGAACACTGACAGAGACCACAAAAACACTGACAGACCACAACACAACCAAAACTTCATGTGGACCTCTGAAACTCCTTTATTCTTATCAGTAGGATTTTTCCAGTTATGCTCTGATATATTGAAATTATTTTTCACTGATAAGCAATTCTTAGACACAAGTTATTCCTTAGGCAGTGAGCCTGAATGCATGTGCATTCCACTTATTATTATTTTCATTATACTTGTAGCAGAGTATAATCTTGTGGACTAACATCCACCATGGTTTTTCCCCTAACAGGGTTTCCATGAAAAAAAATCTTGGTGTTCTTTATCTCTCTAATGTGTTAATTGCTTATGGTTAATTGCTTATTCATAAATCTGAGATTAAGTTAAAGTTAAGTTAGAAATGTTTAAGTTTCTATGACAACTGATTCACCCCCCCCCTCAGTTGTTTTTCCTTGTTTTTCCAACAATTGGTATCATAGCATGTATATGGAAAGGTCATGGTTACCTTTTCCATTGATGTCAAAGGGGGAGAAGAGTAATGTGAAAAATCCTTTGAAAGGGAAAAGTGCAGAAGAATAATTACAGTATTACTAAATAAGCTCTTCAATTACTGTTTGAGGTGGCCTCATGTGGTTGGAAAGTACAAGGATAAGTTGGAAAATTCAGAATATCAAATGATGGAATACCAATTGTTGGAAGGATAATATGTGTTTTTTTCTAAAAGATTTGTAAACATTTTCAAATGCATTTAGGCTCACTTCCTAGAGCTCACTGCTCAATTACAAAGGAGCTCACTACCCAACAAAATAGAATAGGATTAAAATCTGGAGGGTATGAACTGAGAAAATAGCTTATGCACAAGCTTGATTATAGTTTTGATTAAGCTCACAAAACTTTCTTCACACTTCACACAATATTCTTCACACTCTGCTCTTCTATCGAATGATATTCACACATACACACATAGGAGCACATTCACCACACACATGAAGTAATTTTTCCTCCACACCTTGCATCACTTATATATCCGCTACAAGAGATTTCATCACAACTTAGTCGGCCAAGAAAAATAAAACATATTCGCAATGTCGGCCCAAATTACAAATAAATTTTTAATGCGAATCTACCAAGTTCAGCCACAACATAGTGGAGACCCAAATTAACTTCTCCAACACAAAAAAACTTTAACTAATTTGACCATGAAGATCCACAAAATGCTACCACCAACATGTCAACCAAGAACATGAAAAATTGAACATGCACAAGAAAAGATCTTCAATCATGAGCTCACTGATTAATGTGGACATACCATAAAGATATAGAATTATCTAGAGACATCTAAGAACACCAAGAAACAATAGAGAGACATCAGCAACAACTGAGATTAACAGAATCACACAACCTTCGATCAGGAACACTGACAAAGACCACAGAAACACTGTTAGACCACAACACAAACAAAACTTCATGCAGACCTCTCAAACTTTTGGTAGATGATATAGATATACTCAAAAATAAACCCTTTAATCCAAATTAGCTAATATTCAATGTAAAAAACAACACACCTTCATGACTTGCATAGTTCCACTGGGAACCAAAAACACTTCCTTTTACAATTTTCTTAATATCCTCGACATATACAACAACTGATACACCAAATGCTAATAGTGTTGACATCAATGACAACCACATATCAAAAACCATATGCACAACATCCAACAATCTCCCCCTTTGGCATTGATGGAAACACATGATGTCAAAAATACCATCAACCCAACACACTGCCTTCTTCTGCACTTTTCTCTTTCAAAGTATTTTTCACATTACTCTTCTCCCCCTTTGACATCAAAGGAAAAGGTAACCATGACCTTTCCATATACATGCTCTGAACCACATATCTGCACATCTAACTAATCCCCGTGAGTAACAACCATGAAAAAATCAACTCGGATCAAGAATATAGCAATGAAGCTCACAGATTCATGCAAGAAAATGCATCTTTTAGTTCTTATCAGGAGGCGTAATTACCCCTAGCATTCCTCTAAGATACTCAAAATTATCCTTTGGCAAAGGCTTAGTAAATATATTTGCAATCTATTCTTTGGTAGGCACATATTCCAATTTGACTTCTTTTTCATTCACTTTCTCCCTCAAGAAATGAAACTTGATTGATATATTCTTTGTCTTAGAGTGTAGCACCAGATTATTAGAAATGTTAATAGCACTTGAGTTATCACAGTATATGACAATAGGTTCAATCTTGGAAATCAGCCAATATTCTTTTGTAATATTCCTTCTAGTTTGCACTCCTTTATTCTTATCTCCTATGATTTGACTTTCATAATGATTTAGATTTACGTACCTTGGAGTTTTGGGGCTTTCTTGGACTTTTGCGTCTTCTGATCTTTCTTCTACACTTGCACTAGTTTGGGCTTCCTGACTGACTTGATTTTTGATATAGTTGTACAATTTTGTAATTTTGGTTTCCCCTATTTTTTCATTGATGTCAAAGGGGGAGAGAAGTGAAGTGAAAAATGCCTCAATTTTGCAAGTGGAGCAGTATTCAATATTTGTATTTTGGTAGTGTGTTTATCAGTTTTGACACTTAGTCATTTTTCACTAAGTGTTCTCATCAATGCCAAAGGGGGAGATTGTTGGCATATGGCTTTGAGAGATGGTTTTTGGCTTCTAGTGTTGTCATTGATGGCAACTGAAGTCATCCCCTCGGTCTGCAAATATATTTTCAATCATATCGGTAGGTAAAGTGAAATTCCATGTATTACCGGTAAAATACTTAAGGAATAGGGTATCCGGTCAGATAACGTCATCGGATCATCATTTTGTGTTGTAGATCATGGAGATTGTCTGCTAAGCTCATGGGTTATCTTATTATTGAGATCTGTAAGATTGCATTTGTTGCTATACGAGTTTGGAGGTCTGGTAGGACATTTTTTGTCTATATGCTTTATAGAGCCGACTCAATGTAAGTGTGCATTGTGGATGTATAAAGTAGAATTATTTAAGTAATCTTTAAGTTGAGATGTTTAATTATTGGTCCTAGCTATTGTCTAATTGACTTTTTTGGATTCACATCAAAATTGTTCATGATTTGGGTTGACAAGTTGCAAATTTTTATTTTTTTGTTGAGCCGACCTATGGCGATCAAATCCTTGGAAGTGGATATATTTAGATGATCGGTCATATCATTTTGTGGAATGAATAATATTTGTAGGTGAATGTTGTGAATCTCTAAGGATTTTTTGAGAGATATTAGGTAGAATTCCACATGTGAAAAAATATTTTGTGTGTGAACTTGAGCAGAGCAAAGTAGAAGTTCAATATCAGAGAATAGGAGAGAATTTTGTCATCAAAGCTTAACCGAAACTATAATAAAGCATTAGTGGATGCTATCTAATCAATTTATTCCTTTTGGATCTATTCCAAACTATTGTAAGAGCAGTGAGACCCATCTATTAAGCAGTGAGCTCTAGGAAGTGAGCTTGAATGCAAATGCATTCCTATTTTGTAATATTTATTTTGAGTATACTCTGAACTAATAGTGGATTGGCCATCCACCATGGTTTTTCCCCTAATAGGGTTTCCACGTAAAAATCCTTTGAATGGTATCTTCAAATTTCTAAAGGATGAAGATGTATTGCCTATCAAGTGTTCAAGATAAATTGAATCACTTCCACATTGATGAAATGAGGGAATTCGTTCTAGGTATCCAAACTCTTGTTCTTCGATCCTCCAAGCTTCCTCAATTTAGCGTCAAATTCTCTAGGTACATCAAATTCTCATACTTATCTTTAAATTCAACTATTGTGTGAACAAGCAATAATAATTTGGTGCTTGGATTCCCAGATACTCCTCAGAATCTCCAAAATGGTAATGTGACCATAAAGAAGATAAGACAAGGTTTCTGCTACTTGCAGACTTACTAGATCAGGAGCGATCACAACACCTTTTTCCTCTTTTAGGGAATTTTCCATCATCTCAATTTTACGACTTATCAACCCTCTGAGTTCACTTACTCTACCAATGATATTTTCATTTTTAAGCTTTAGATTCTTTATTTGGTCGAGGAAAGATATTATCTAACTATCTTGATGACAAACACTGTCAGCCAATGGATCAAAGGTGTTGGAAATAATAACCAACTACTACTCAATATCTTTTATCTTCTTCTCATTTGCCTCAGTAAATTTTGACAAGATTAGGTAGGATTTTTATGCATTTCCTCCTTCAGATATGGCACCTTGAATGTTCTCTATGCAACTGTCTAATAGATTTTCATCTTTGGCAATTAATTTAATTAGGATGCCAATTCTTTCCTCCTTAAATTCCTTTTTCACTTTAACTAGAGCTAAATCCTCAAAATATTTGAAATGAGAATCTATAGAGTTTATCAATTTCTTAAGTTCACTAGAGGAGGAGCCTGTGTGTAGACATCAATTTCTATAGAACTCCAGAAGTGAGTTTCAGCAACTCACTATCTTCAATGTGAGATTTCAATATTTTCTCATTGGCTCTGTCTTGAGCTATTTTGGCAACTTTCAGCATCTGGGTTGGAGACAAAGTAGATAAGTTGATTGAAATCTCATCAAACTCAGGATCTGAATCTACCTACTACTCAAAGAGGGATTCTTTTGCCACTTTTGGACTGATCTCTTGATGCTTTCCCTTATCAATCTTAGATTGAGCTTTCGAATTGACTTTTGGTTTTTCCTTTTCTTCATCAAGCACTTCTTTTTCTTCAGCAATCACCTCAATTGGAACTTTAGTCACCACAGGTGTCTCAATATTTTCAAGATTGGGGAAAGTCAAAATATCTTCAAGTACTGGAGGATCAGACACATTGATGTTTTCCACATTTTCATTCCCTTCTCCTGATACATTTACTTCCTCATTTCCTTGAGCCTATTCAGTATTGACTTCCTCAATATTTACCTTTTCTTTTGACAAGATCTCTTCCAGAATTGTCTTAGTCTCACTAATAACAACATCAGTGTCACCAATCATGAGTTTTTTTACTCTTGACTTGCTTCTAAGCTCCTTTTTAGGTCTTTGAAGAAGTGAATCCATTTCTTCAATTCCCATTTCCAGCCATAGATCAGCTAGAACTATGTTCCTCAAGTTTTCTTCCTTAGTTTTGGCACTTTCCCTCCTTGATTCCACGGTATCATATAGATTTGGGGGCATGCCATACATGATCTCAACAAGATTTTAATTGAAAACATTTAAATGTCTAACTGCAACTTCTTCAAGAATCTTCTTGCTGGATTCATCAAAAGACTCATATAGATCACAAAGTGGCATTAGATTTCCATATGTTACCATTGCATTCACAAATTCCTCCACAGACATGCTAGGCTTGTCAACTTTTTTCTTCTTCTTTGCTTCTTCACTTTTTCTAGAAGGTTTCCTTTTCTTTAGTTTGATAGCATGAGTCCTAGTAGCCTTTAATGATCTTACTATTTCTTCTAAGTCAATTCCTTCATCTGCAGATACTGCTTTGTAAGTTCTTGAGCTTTTATTCTTCTTTCTTCTTCTAGAGGCTTTGACTTGACCTGTTTGAGTTGCAAGGGAACTCCTGGTAGTTCTGGTGTTAACATTTGATGTTCTAGGACTATCCGATTTATCCTTTTCTTTCTCCTTAGTAGCTTCAGCTTCATTTCTTTTCCTTCTTATTTCTTTTATCTTTTCCACGGGAAGACCCATCATCTCTGCAAAATCCTACGTTTATTTTCTTACCTTCCTAATTGACACTGGCTTTCTCAATTCTAAGTGAACTTGTATGCTTTTCTCTGCATATGTACTGAATCTTTCTTCACTAGGATCTAGGGGTGAGTTTAGCAAATGTTTTGCATACATCCTTAGAATGTTTTCATCTACCTCATAGACCATAGGCATGATTCAAACTATTCTAGGATCAGCCACTTCCATGTGGCATTGGTCAATGTCAATCATGAAGCATATCAAGTCTTTATATTGTTCCACTATTACTTTAGGGATCCTTTCTCTGGCATACATCTTATTTTGAAAGTTTTGAAAATGACCCCACAGGGTTGTGTTGTGGGTCTTCCGATCACCAATACTACATAGAATATCCCAGATCTAAACAGCTACCAGAATGTCATTCTGCCATTAGACCTTACCAATTCCTACTACCACATCTAAGAAGTAGAAATACAAGCAGATTAACAGATTTTCGAACTTCAATACATTATTCTTGTCCTTCTTGATTTTCTTCAAATTTTCCAATACTTGACCTTTAAGCAATTCACATATATCATAATCTGCATTTTTTTTTATCATTTCATATGATGTATAGATCGCAGGGCCGGATATAGAATTTTCCTAGCTCGAGTGGTAAATATTGTACCCTATGACCATAGATGCAAATTTTACATCAACCTTGGTAATATGATCTATAGTCATTTCCCTTCTATCCTAATGTGAGCCAGTCACTTTAGTAACCTCATCTTTTTTTTACCGACTTCAATACTAGGAGTCTACTAGAGGAATTTAAGCCTGTTACTGCACAAATAGCTTCCTTGGTAATTTTGAATAGCACTTCCAGCCACATAAATTCATCATGCACACGGCTCAGTATGTATCAAACCCACTCATCCTCCTCAAATATGGGGAACTTCGCATATTGTGAAAATTTCTTGTCTTCTAGGGTTTTGAAATCAGGTTTCACAATGAAATCATCTTGCACTATGTGATTAGAATACAACTCCAATAACTGTGAACTACCCAAATCCTCAATATTTGTGTGTACATATGCCTTAATATCTTCTAAATACAGAACTTTGTATGGCACCGAAGAAAATGCTCGTAAGAGCTTAGTGTCTTCTAATTTATATGGATGTCATTTGACCTTTGGACATGGCCTATCCTTAACTTCAACTAACAAAGGAGTAGACATGATTACGAGCACAAAAATTTATAGGTTTCGCAATAAATACCTTTCAAAGATGAAATGGAAGTTGATCGCAAATTCTCTTCTATGCTTGGATCTCCTCTCAATTTAGCAAGGATCTCCTCAGAGCTCTTCAGAATTCTTCCTTTCGAATGTAATGTGACAAATAAGAGTGAAAATCATTCTTTTATTTCCATCAAACCTAACTCCTTACTTTAGGAATAAATTCCCTTGCCCTAATTCAACCGGTTCTTTATCTCTTATGTTCCAGGGCAGATAATTCTCATGTGGATCTGCAATGTTCTTCACTAATGCCTTAGATTCATTTCACAATGTCTGAAAAATATCCAATTCCCTACTGGACTCATTTGAATTTTAGTACCAATCACTCTTAGGGGGTTTAGTAGATTTTCTTGATAGATCCCGCTAAGGCAAAGACCTAAAATTAATTTCCAAAGGTATTACCAGAAGTGACTTCTGGTGTGGATCCATTTCCTTCTGTAGAGGGATTCTTCTTCACCCATTTCTTCTACATTTGCTTCTTGATCTTATCAGTAGTGACTTTCCCTTTACCCTTAACATTTGGTTGCATGTTTTGTTTTATCGGACCTCTTCTATTTCAACAGGATCTAGAGGTATGATCAACTTTGTTGCAGCTATAGTAGACAACACTTCTTTGTCTTTTCCAATTGTTCCACTGATTTTTTCTTGATCTGCATTGGTTAGCAATATGTTTGAATCTATTGCATGCATAGCATTTGACATCTCTATGGAAGTTATACATCACAATTTTTCATTCACTTGACTTATGACCATAATTGTAGCAATTAAAGCATTGACCTTAGAATGGTGATCTAGTTGTGTTCATCCAACTTCTACACTGAGAAGACATATGACCAAATTTATTACATGTATAACAATAGCCATTAAATATTTTAACATTAGGTTGCCTTACCGGATTTCTTCTGGGTCCATTCATCTGATTTCTTTGTCTAATTTTTCTTTGTCAGAAATTTCTTTGTCTAGAGCTCCTTTGTCTAGATCCGAAGCTTTCTCCTTCATATCCAAGGCCTCGTCTGTCACCATTAGTCCTTTTTCCCTTGATTAGTTCATCATGTTTGGTTGAGCTTTCTTTGATTTTTTCCTTATACTCGTTTGCAGTAGCAAGTTCATCTCTAAGATCATCAAGCTGTTTTTTAAGATCCTCTATATCATTTTTGGATTGCTCCAACTCATTATCTAATCGGTTGCATTGTTTAGACTTTTCTTTCAAATATTGTGTATTATTTTCTTCATTATTTTTCATGTCCTCAATTTCCTTGGTCATTTTCATCACAATGGATTCCATCTCACGCTTCAAAGCAGCATTATCTTAAGAAAACTTTTCACATTCTTTTGTTTTCTCCTTCGGGCCTTGACTAAGTTGTTCATCTTCTATGGTTTTGTTCTTCTTTTTGAGTTGACCACACAATTCCTTTATTTTCTCCCTTGATTCATTGATCTTGTCTTTCAATGACTGGATGAATTTCTCTGCATTGTCAAGATTCTCTTCCAATTCCCAGATCTTATATATTGACAGGTCAAGATCATCTAGGGCCACCATGAGTTGCTATTGGAGACTGCTTTTATCCATTGAATATACTTTCCAAGATCTCCCCAAGCTATTAGACTTCTTTCAAGTAACTAGCTCTAATACCAATTGTTGGAAACAAGCAACACTGAGAGGGGAGGGTGAATCAGTTCTCTGCAAAAATTAATCTTTTTATTCTAATCTTTAATCCACTTAAAACATTTAATCAAAATCAATATGCAAAGAAAGAAAGCAAGAAACCACACAACCATAACACAAGGATTTTTACATGGAAACCCTGTTAGGGGAAAAACCACGGTGGATGGCCAATCCACAATTAGTTCTGAGTATACTCAAAAGAAATATTACAAAATAGGAATGCACTTGCATTCAGGCTCACTACTCAATAGATGGGGCTCACTGCCCTTATAATAGTTTGGAATAGATCCAAAAGGAATGAACTGATTAGATAGCATCCACTAATACTTGATTATAATTATGGTTAAGCTATGATGATGAAATTCTATCTTGTTCACTGCTATTGAACTTTTTCTCTGCTCTACTCAAGTTCGCACACAAAATCTTTATGCGCAAGTGAAATTGGGCATGATATCGCTCAAAGACTCCTTAGACATCTCAAGATTTTCTTGCAAATAATTAAACCATGTCTATTTTTCCTAAATGACCAGATGTAAGTTGAAATAGAATGATGACTCTCCTAAGGTGATATTGCTTCAAAGATAAGAATAAAAGGATGAAGATGTATTTCCTATCAAGTGTTTTTCTTGTAGTAAAATATGTCATTTTGCATCAAGATGTCCTGAAATAGTTCCTAGATCTAAGCCTAGAAAGTCTAGATTCCAAAATAAATGTTACTTTACTGAAGAAGTAGTGATTGATGATGATTCTGATAAGGATAATGGAAAAGAATATGATTGGGTTTTCATTTCTACCATTGAAGATAATCATGTGGCTACTGAATCTGCTAAAGATGAAAAGGCTCTTGCAGCCTGAGTTGAAGAAAAAGATGAGTGGGTAACTGATAGTGGATGCTCACATCATATGACCAGTGATAAAAGCAAGTTTGTGAGACTAGAGAAGTATGATGGTGGTGTTGTAAGATTTGGAGATAACAATGTTGGTGTGATTCGTGGCAAAGGATCTATTAGCCTTCGTGGTAAAGATAACACTAATGATGCTCTTTATGTTAAAGGCCTAAAGCACAACTTGTTGAGTGTTGGTCAGATGGTATGCAAGGGATATGATCTTTAGTTCAAAAATGGAAGATGCAAGATTGATGGAAGTTTTGGGAACATGATTACTATAGGTGTATAGACAAAAGGTAATATTTTTCACCTGAATACTACGAGTGGGAGTTGTTTAATTTCTCAAGTAGATGAAAGTTGGTTGTGGCATAGGAGGTTATTTCATGTAAATTTTGTTAACATTATTGAAAGATAAGTTCTACTGAAGCAATAAGAGATATACCTAGGTTAGTAAAGCCTACTAATATAATCTACAAGGAATGTCAGATGGGTAAACAAACTAGAGTCTCTTTCTGAAGCAAACAATTTCATTCAAATAATGTGTTGGAGCTACTACATATTGACCTCTGTGGTCCTTCTAGAGTTAGAAGTATTCATGGAGAAAGGTACTTTATGATTATTGATGATTACTCTAGGATGATTTGGGTTTCTTTCTTAAGAGAAAAATGTGAAACGTTGGAAACTTTCAAAATAATTAAGGCTATGGAAGAGAATGAGAAAGGTTTGAAAATCAAATTCTTGAGATCTGACAGAGGTGGTAAGTTCACCTCCATGGAATTTAACTCTTTTTGTGAAGAGCATGGAATTAAAAGATAGTTATATGCTCCTTGAACCCCTCAATAGAATGGAATTGTAGAAAGAAAGAAGAGAACAATTTTGGATGTTGCCAGAACAATGATGATGGAAGGAAATGTGTCTCAGATGTACTAGAATGAAGGGGTAAGCATTGTTGTGTATACTTTGAACTAGGTAAATGTTAATAGTAATTCTGGTAAGACCCCTTATGAGTTATGGTTTGCTCACAATCCTACTATTAAATATTTTAAGATCTTTGGAAGCAAGTGTTATATCAGGAGAGATGATGATATTGGGAAATTTGATGCAAGAAGTGATGAAGGGATCTTCCTACCGGTGCTATAACAAAATACTAAGAAAGATGGTTAAGAGTACAAATTTTAGAGTTGATGAGGACTCTATCAAATCATCTAGACATTATAGTTATGATTCAGATGAAGACAATACAAGCCAAGGGAAGAATTCTCAAACACAAAATCTACTTCAGATTACTCCATATGTTCCGATGAAGCAATCTCAATTTGTTTCAATAAATCAAGTTAGCCGGGAAGCCTAGACTAGTGCAAGTGTAGAAGAAAGATCAGAAGACACAAAATTCCAAGAAAGTCCCAAAACTCCAAGGTATGTAAAGCTAAATCATTATGAAAGTAAAATCATAGGAGATAAGAATAAAGGAGTGTAAACTAGAAGGAAGATTGTAGAAGAATATTGTTTGATTTTCAAGATTGAACCTAAAAATTTCACTGAAGCCTGTGAAGATGAACACTAGTTGGAAGTCATGAAGGAAGAGTTGACACAAATTGAAAAGAATGACATATGGACACTGGTTCCTAGGCCTAAAGACAAAAATGTGATTGGTACTAAACGGGTGTTTAGGAACAAGCTAAATGAAGAAAGTGAAGTGGTCCAAAATAAATAAAGACTGGTATGTAAAGGGTATTCTCAAATGGAAGGTGTTGATTTTGAAGAAACCTTTGCCCCTATTGCTAGAATTTAAATCGTGAGATTATTTCTTGCTTCTGTTGCACACAAGAACTATAAATTCTATCAAATGGATGTAAAGTCAACATTTCTGAATGGAGAACTAGAAGAAGAAGTATACATTGAACAACTAGATGGATTTCACCTAATGGACAAGGAAGATATGGTTTTTAGATTGAAGAAATCTTTGTATGGACTTAAGCAAGCCCCCAGAGACTGGTATGCCAGATTGGAAAAATACCTACTAAAGCTCAAATTCACTAAAGGTACTGTTGATAGCAACTTATACTTCCAATTAGATCATGATAAGGAGTTAATTATAGAATTTTTTGTTGATGACATCATTTTTAGAGGAGATGACAATCTATGTATGAAGTTTGTTGATGAGATGATTGATGAATTTGAAATGAGTATGATTGGAGAGATGAAATTCTTTTTAGGATTGGAAGTTACTAAGTTAGACAAGGGAATTTTTATGTCAATCCAAATATGTGAAAGAATTTCTGAAAAAAAATTGGAATGGATGACTCAAAACCTATTGGTACTCCCATGGTGATCGAATGCAAGTTGACACATAATGATGAATCTCCTAAGGTGAATCAAACTAGATACAAATCAATGATTGGTGGATTGCTTTATTTAACTCAGACTAGACCAGACATTATGAATGTTGTATGTATGGTTTCTAGGTTTCAAGTTGATCCAAAAGAATCACGCGTGACCGTTGTTAAGAGAATTTTTAGATATTTGAAAGGAATAGTTGACTTTGAACTTTGGTATCTAAAGGATTATGAGCTCACTTTGTGTGCATATACTAATGTAGATTGGGATGGAGATGTAGATGATAGGAAAATTACTAGTGGTGGTGATTTCTTCCTAGGGAATAAGTTGGTATCCTAGTTAAGTAGAAAACAAAATTCCATTTCTCTATCTATTGTTGAAGCAGAATATATTGCCGCTGCCAATAACTATACTCAAGTGATGTGGATGAAATAGATGTTGAAAGATATCAGAGTAGTATATGATGAACATATTTCCATTTACTATGATAACTCAAGTGTTATAAACATATCAAGGAATCCAATGCTACACTCTAAGACTAAACACATATCAATAAAATTTCATTTCTTGAGGGAGAAAGTGAATGAGAAAGAAGTCAGATTGGAATATGTCCCTACTAAAGAGAAAATTGTAGATATTTTCACTAAGCCATTGCCAAAGGATACTTTTGAGTATCTAAGAGGGATGCGATGGGTGATTACCCCTCCTGATATGAACTAAGGATGCATTAATTTACATTAATTTGTGCATTTCATGATCATATTTTGATCAGGATTGATGTTTTGCAGAAAATTCAATGGATACAAACAATCTCACCATAGTGTTCCTACTATGTGTTGCATTGATGGCAACACATGATGTATAAAATACCATCAACCCAACACACTGCCAAAATAAAAAATATTGAATACTGCTCCACTTGCAAAATTGAGGCATTTTTCACTTCACTTCTCTCCCCCTTTAACATCAATGACAAAATTAAGGAAACAAAAATTACAAAACTATACAAGTATATCCAGAGACTTATAGAAATTTGAAAAAAATTTCAAAGACATTCTTCAGTCCACTTAAGTTGGATTCCTAGATACTTGTACAATTTTGTAATTTTGGTTTCCCCAATTTTGTTATTGATGTCAAAGGGGGGGAGAAGTGAAGTGAAAAATGCCTCAATTTTGCAAGTGGAGCAATATTCAATATTTTGTAATATTTCTTTTGAGTATACTTAGAACTAATTGTGGATTGGCCTTCCACCGTGGTTTTTCCCCTAATAGGGTTTCCACATGAAAATCCTTGTGTTATGGTTGTGTGGTTTCTTGCTTTCTTTCTCTGCATATTGATTTTGATTAAATGTTTTAAGTGGATTAAAGATCAGAATAAAAGGATTAATTTTTGCAGAACACTAATTCACCCCCTCTCAATGTTGCTTGTTTCCAACAAATTTAGATCATTTTATACTTAGTATGAGTCTTATCTGGTCAGTGTTAAATAATTATGTGTCTTATCTTCTCTATGGTCACATTACCATTTTGGAGAGTCTGAGGAGTATCTGGGAATCCAAGCACCACATTATTATTGCTTGTTCACCAACAATACTTGAATTTAAAGATAAGTATGAGAATTTGATTTACCTGGAGAATTTGTCACTAAATTGAGGAAGCTTAGAGGATCGAAGCACAAGAGTTTGGATATTTGGAATGAATTCCCTCATTTCATCAATGTGGAAGTGATTCGGTTTATCTTGAATAGATTAGATGGTGATATCCTTACCTTAGATAATCCCTATCAAATTTATGAGGATGTAATAAAAAATCTAACAAGTTTTTGCAATATTGGTGAGATTCTGAAAAAGAAATCAATTTGAAACGTTGAGGTCGAAGCCCTAACCAGAATAATAGGAGATCAGAGGGTTATGATAATTACAATGATTAAAGATCCATTAATAAGGTATGTTGCACATGGAATTTTATATAATATCTTCAAAAACAGACAAGGATCAACCTCGGCAGGTCTTGTGTATATTGCTCATAAAATGATAATAGAAAATGAAGACTTTGACCTATGCAATCTGATGAAGGATCAATTGATGGAGAATTTATAATTGAAAAAGGATATTGACTACTCTTTCAAGTTTGGCACTCTAGCAATATGCATTATGATGTATTTCCTGAAATGCTTGCCTCTGAATGACAATGTAGTATGGAAGGATAATATACTGGTTTGCAAGCAAATCTTTGAGAATTTCAACTCTTTTGAAAATGGAAAACGAGTCTCTGAAAATTTATTTAGAAAGGTGTTAGAAAAGTTTGGTGTATGTGATATTCCCCTTCTGGTAAAAATAACTAAAGTTGGATCATCCTCCGAGAAGGCAGAGAAAAAGCAGAAGAGAGGTAGAGATTTGGCTAGTGTCACTCCTCTGGCACCTAAGTTAGCAAAAGTTGAGGAAAAAGGAAAACGATAGATGGTTGTGGATATAGTGGATGAAGATTCTGAGGAATGTACTCCCAAAGATCAACCAAAACCAAGTGAACCAGAAATAATATTAGCAAAAGATAGTGATGAAGAAGGTGCTATGTTTAAATCAAAGATAATGCAAATCATTCAAGATGAAAATGGAATGCAAAAGATAACTGATATATGGTTGAATGGACCACCCTATGAGCAGGATTTTATTGAGAATACTCTAGAAAGATACTTTGTTGACAACAACATTGAATTGGAAAGTCTACAGGATGTTCTTCTAGAAGAACTGATTGAGTGTGTTAAGGAGGCTATGGAATCTGTTCCTCTAGATAAGAAAGAAGATGAAATAATTTCCCATCTGAAGATGCAGTTTAGGCTATCTCTTGCCAAACTGAAGAAGAGAATGAATGTGCTTAGACAATACATTGATTTGGCCAATAAGATCTTCAATTACTATTTGAGGTGGCCTCATGTGGTTGGCAAGTACAAGGATAAGTTGGAAGAAATTGAAAATGGGCTTGTCAAGATCAAACAAGAATACATTATGCTTTTGGAAAAGGATGGAAAAGTTAAGAAGAAGGTTCATGATCTACAAATTGAGCGTGCAAAGGTTCACTTTGCTAGGAATACTCTTATTGACGCCTTCTAGAAAGTAAAAGAACTAATTGAAGGGAGATTAGAGCAAATAATTGAAGTTCTTAAGACAAGAGAAAAGTTGGAAGAAGCAATCACCATTCCTGAATCTCTTGTTCAGACCATCAATAGAACATTAGAGAATAACAGCCTGATTATAGCTATTGGGATTGTGGTGGACTCTTGGAAGAAATTCCTTCCAGAAATAAAAGATAAGTATAAAATGATCTTCCAATTTTTGTAGCAGTTTTCCAAATTTTAATTCAACTCTCTATTTTTCTAAGGGGAGAGAATAAGAAGAGAAGTATAGTAAAACATTACAAGGTGAGTGAAGGTAATAGAAGTTTTATCATTGATGTCAAAGGGGGAGAGAATGGAGTGAAAAATTCCTTGACATCCAAAGGGGGAGCAATAATTTTGGTTTTGATGAGTTTTTGTTTTTGACACTTAGTCAATTTTTCACTAAGTGTTGCCATCAATGCCAAAGGGGGAGATTGTTGGCATATGGCTTTGAGAGATCATTTTTGGCTACTTGTGTTGTCATTGATGGCAACTGGAGTCAACATTATGGTCCGCGGTATTGGTATTGTTTCTACCGGCAAGGGAAGTAAGATTTTGTAATCTACCAACAGAAAGGATAAGGAATAGGACATCCAATTGATGTTGATCTGATTACTTCACCAGATCACTATTTTGTGGTTTGGATCCCTAGGGAGGCTTTCTCAGCATGTACAATACCTTACTAATGAGTTTTGTGGTGTCGCATTTATCGTAGTTCAACTTAAGACATTCAAAAGAATGATTCATGGCCTATTCTATCATTTTGGCTAACCTATTTTGAATGGTGTGTTGTGGATGTATGTGGAGTATGTATTTTGTTATTTCTTACATTTGGAACCCTAGTTTGGGTTCCTACCATAATTCTAGCCGACTTGTGTAAGAACACATAAATTATAACTTGTGATTTGGGGCTGACATAGGGAAGAATATTGTATTTTGTCTTGAAGCTGACATATAATGAAATTCTCGTAGCGGATATATAAAGGAGATCCAAAAATCATTTTGTAAGTGTGAGACATAGCTTGAAGTATGTATGGTTTGGGATTGTTGGTGTAAATAAAGTCTTGTACCTAGTTCATTCATTACTAGGGGACTTATTTACACATGTTAAGTTTACTTAGGTCATAGGAAGGAATTTTTCTAGGTCTTAGTTGTCATTAGTTGTTATCTTATCTTTTGACAACTACTAAATGTGAACCTAGGTAAGTGTGATTAGTTGTCTCATGTCATATGATTAAGACACTTGTCATAATCCTATGACATCTTGCATCTCACCTTGGCTATATAACCAAGGGGTATCTCTCATTGTAAATCATCTCATATCATTGACATTGAATACAGTTTATTTTTGTCACATTTTATTCTCTCTTTTTTCTGGTTTCCATTTGGTCTCAAGATCTTAGCATCCATAGCCAATTCTAACATGGTATCAGAGCTATATCTCAGTTCTAACATTGTATCAAAGTGGGTTGGGTGCCATTGGAGAGTCTTTTCTAAAGAGAGATACCATATTTGGGGTTGTTTCATTTTTGGCTCTTTATTGCAGGTTTGTATCAAAGCTTGTTGGTGCAAATCCAACCTCACTATTATGTCTGGAAGGTTCGAGAAAGTTGATTTTTCATTTTTTTTCGTCCAAATCTAATATTTGAGGCCAAATCTATGAGGGTTTAAAGCTAAAGAGTGGTTGCCAGATCTAGAAGGTAGCTACATTTTTGGAGCATTTTGGGTCAAATCCAACCCTATCATCATGTCCAGAAGGGCCAAAAATCTAAGATCGACTTCCAATTCATCCAAATCGGAGTAGTTGTTTGATGAGGCAAAAAAAATTCCCAAGGAGTCATACGGCCCCCCAAGTCATCATTATTACATTGGTACGATTTTCTAAAAAAATAATAATAATATTTTCTGTCGATTGAAAAAATTTGAAATTTTTTTATTAAAAAAATCATTTTTCAATTGGCATATTGTATTTTAGAAATTTTTTATTTAAAAATTTAAAAAAATAGAAAGGGGCCTTTTATGTGGATTAAATTGCTTAGTGTGCCCATAGTACGCGCGGTACACACAAGGTACCGAGCATCTATACACGTGCCATGTGGCACTGGCATATTGGACTCTGCAGGCCCTGTGACTTCAACAACAAGCTGGGCCATTAGAATAACCGGCGCTCAAAAATCCTTCACCAGCAGGTGTTTAATAAATATCAATAGCCATCATTTATCAATCAATGGCATTCAAAAATTTGGCCCCCTCTTTCAACCAGCGGACACTTTGTCACATCGGGTGGGAGTCTTAAGAAATCCAATGGAGATGTTTCAAAGCCTACAGAATATTTGATTTGAGAATATTCCTAAAGAAGATTCCCTTGATTTTAACTAACCTAGACGTTCAATCTGATGTCAAATTCAAGCCTAGGTTTAAGAAGAATATTCTGTGAAGGAGCATATTCTATTTTGATGGGTATATAGCTATCAATTTTTAGGTAGTGGTTAGGTGACATCAGCACTACATCATCATTTTCTTAAAAAAATTGCCCCGCCTCACAGATCAATTTTTCATTTTTGTAGTTCAAGTTCGAAAGGCCATAACTTGCTCATTTTGACTCCTTTTTTGGAGCAAGTTTTTTTTTATATGTGCTAATTTTTTATGCTCTACACAATGGTATAATCATTTTTTGGTTTTGGTGCCTGGTGTTTCCAAAAATTGCAAATTCTCATAGGTGTTGTTGATTCGTCCTCATTTTGGGAACTTCGGGAGCTCATATCTTGCTCCAACGAAAACATTTTTGCGTGCAATTTTTTTAAAAAGTGCATGATTTTTCATGTACTTGTCAGTGGTATGATTAGATTGATCTCATTTCATACCAAAAATTGTACTTGATTTTGTGGCCTATTTTGGCATTTGCATGTACCAAGATCAAAGACCACTTTTTTTTTTTGGCAAGTGGCAACTATAAACGAACTAAATATAAAGTGCCAAATCAGATATTGCTTGGGGGGTTTCTTGATTGAGTGATTTGGGGGGGTAATCTTGCAGTGATTGGTTGCATTCTTTTGTTTGGTTTGTGTTCTTGTAATGGGGAAATCTCAAATTGAACTCCTAACTCCATATAATTATGCTACATGGAGAAAATCAGTATGGAATTATCTCATGATGAAAGGTCTAATAGGTCATCTAAAGGACACTATTCAAAAACCTACTCCTAACTCCATATAATTATGCTACATGGAGAAAATCAGCATGGAATTATCTCATGATGAAAGGTCTAATAGGTCATCTAAAGGACACTATTCAAAAACCTACTAATGCTAAAGAATTGGAAAGGTGGGAGATTGATCATGAGAAAACACTTGGATGCATCTATTCATTAGTCTCATTTGATTTACAATTTCATATTGAATCCTACAATACACCTAAAGAAGCATGGGAGACTTTTGAAAAATTGTATGGTAAAACAAATAAGATTAGGGGCTATTAGATTGATAATGATTTGATGAATCTTGATCCTAAAA
>VDFB02000002.1:145577778-145615649 GCA_007258455.2 Sequoia sempervirens | reverse complement strand
GTGTGATCATTGTTTATATATTAACTACATTATATTAAGGAATAAGTAGTCCCCCTAAGGATTATGAAGATCTGACACATGATATAAAACCATGTGGTGTAGAAAAAGATAGATTCATTACCCTAACAACAGTAGTATCATGAACAAAATTTCCTCTAATTGACCTATAATGCGATCTATAGAGAATTTGTAATACAACTAAAAAACACCCCAAACCCTATCTATACATGTTTCCCAACCCTCAATCTCTACTTGTATGATATTGATGAAATGAACCTCTTTCATCTAATATTGAAGCAATATAGTGGGTCACATTTTGATTATATAAGAAAGCCTAATATGCATGCACATGATAGGGTTTTTATTTAGATGTTAATCCCTTAGTTGTGCATGCTAAACTAACACCTAAATTATGCACTTTATAGAAGCTACTATGATGACTACCATAGCCTATGCTAATTAGTTAAGTGGAAAATAAATAGGAGAAAAAATGTTCAAGATGTAGATAAGGTTAGAGAAAAAATAAAAAGGGTGGGTTATAGAGTGGCAAGGAGAAGAGACTTGTTAGCTTTCTCCACAGTATGTAATCAACTCTCCTTTATTATTGATGCACACCTATTGTGGGATGTGCACCTCATCTTATGTTACACAAATATACCTATATAGAACAAAATTAATTTACATATATGGCTAGTGGATATTTAAATGCACAAATAATTCACCTTAGTTTAGGGGCTATAAGAATACTTGAATGTAGGATAAAAAGAGTAGGCACTCTCTAATATTATTAGTAGGAGAATATAAAACACTAAAAATTATTCACATCTCTTACAAGTTAACTAACCTTAACTAATTAACTTTTTACTATAGAAAGCTAAGGATTATTTTATATTAAAAAGCTAAAATATTTCTACAAGAGGAAAAAACCCATATTTGTACAACCATAAGAGTCCTTGTCCTCAAAGTGCAACCAAATAAGCCTAGGAAATTTTCAAGAATAAATAATTGAGAAGAGAGACAAAAAAGGAAAACTTCCAAATAAGTAAGACATCTACTTTATTATCTTCGACTACTACTATATTGTATTGTATGAGAGGTCTCACATGCCATTAGATATTTAATTTATTTACAAATATTCAAATCCATGGTAGGCCTCTAAACATGCAAGTGCTACCTATTATCTTGGATAATGAAATATTGTATGATATGGAAGTGAGAGAACATGACTAACCATGGCAACTATTAGGAGGGTAGGGAATAAATTTTTGAGAGGAGTAGATAGGTGATAGATGTGGGATGGAGCATGATACATCATGTTGTAACCAATTGGTTAGAAGGGCTAATCAAAATTGAAAAAATCATAAAGGGAATCAGCGAGGATATATGGATTTTGTATGAAGATAATAAAGGGTACTTATCTTCATACGATAGTTGTGGATATTGAGAAGCTTCAAACCATTAAATGTTGTAGATAAATAACTAATGCATCTAGGAGGATGCTAAAATGGGAATATATTTGAATTTTTTAAAAGTGGACCCACCACATGGTTAATCCTAATATAATATAATAGGCACGATGAAAATAAATAACACCATTAGATATCCTTAGCAGATCAATAAGTAGCACATCTATGAGGTTGCTAATGTGATGCAATTAGTGAAAACCTTTGGAAAGGAAAGGAGGCAAGGGAAAAGTGGGGCCCATAGAAACATTATTGTTATAGAGAAGAAAGTCACCTACACAATTACATGGATAATGAATGGCTTGTGGGTTCATTGAGCTACTAAGTCACTACAAGGGTAGAAATAATGAAATATTAATCATGAAGTGGGAAATATGAGACTTAAAAGTGAGGTAGATTTTTAAAAATGATGATCATGAACCCAAAAAATTCTTTGGAGAGACTAAATATAACAAAAAAATATCATATAAAATATCATAGATGGAATAAATTTTTCAAAGGTTAAGGAAGGAAGTTTATCAATATCAAGATATCTATGACTCATGCTTTGAGCTACATAAGTCATAAAAGGTGACCTAAATTTTGGAAAATAATGTATCCAATGGATACAAAAGGAATCAAACCCATTGAATTTCATTAAAAAAGAACCTAAGATATCCATCTAAGTTAGCATATACCACCTAGACGGGGGTGTATAGAAAATACATTATTTTTTTTAGGACTCATAAGGAAATTTCTCATAGAATATGTAGAGCCCAGAAAATTATTCATTGGGCTTAGATTTAGAGCATTAAGATAGAAAATTGTTCATCCATATCCTCTTCAAATGTAATTTTCATATGAGGTGGATATCCTTCTTTAAAGCTTACTAGAAACTATTGAATATTATCAATTGAGCTAGGAAATCACATCTAGCTTCTTAATAGTAGGATGGAAATGCTTAGGCTAAGTGTAATGTGCCCTTTTCCTAGGCAGTCAACGACATAATGGTTAGCCTATCACTTGATCCATGTAGGCTAACATGGTGTTTAGGGAGGCCTTTGAGGGTGATCTATGGCTCTTTGTTAGGCCTTTTGGTGCTTGTTTCAATACTCTTCAACTCAATGTCCTAGTTTATTTGTCGTGTGCCTTATGAAGGCCATTTAGGACACTTGGACCCACACTTACTATTTTTATGCCGAAGGTATATCCAATATGAAGTAGAGTAAGCTAATTTTTAAAATCCAAGGTTCACCCTTTTCGAGAAGGCATGATCTACGATTGAAACCCTGCTCACCATTTGATTTCCCTTCACTAATTTTCATGTTGTCAACTGCTACAAACAGAGCTTGGGATATTTGTTTCCAGCTTTCCTCCACCATATGAAATACATCACGAAATGTGGCTCCTTCTAATTTTTCTACCATGTCATTAGAACCATAATGAGGGGGATGAAACTTTTGAGAAATTGTGCCTTCATCTTGGATTGATTTCTTGAATGGCAAAGACAACAAGTGCCTCAAATAGAACTCCAAGAAAAATATGCTTGTTCGAAAAAATTACATAGATAACCATTAGCCAAACAGTTATTAATAATAAGATAATTCATCCAAACAAAAAGATCTACAGGCTACTATATTGTTTCAAACATATTTAAATGATTCCCACTACCTAGTGTCATGGTTCATTCACTAAAACCCAACCTCATCATTTACATTTGTTAAAATAATTCAATATTTTCAAGCAAAAAACTCTTACATATACTTCAAAATATTATTGCCTTAAAAGACCTATCTACTCGAGGTATTTATGGGTTCCCTTGCTAACATGAGAAAAGGTGTAACATTATCAGACACATCCTGGCAGCGCAAAATCATCAATGTAGCATTGAATGTTGTTATTTTTTTAGGCTCAAATAGAGCCTAAGATTATTCTGATTAGATAGGGAAAATTTTCGTACAAGAGCCAACACCTGTAAATCCTCAACGAGGATGCCCAAACCATAAATTTTTGTAGCTCTCAAACTAGCAACAGCTCATGTTTCATGAAGTTTGTGAAGTGCAACAAAATGTAGGGTGCCAACAAGTCTTCTTGTGAATTTCATTAAAAAAATGAAGAAAAATATTACCTATAAAGGGAGCATCTTCAATTTATCAATAACAAAGTCACAACAATAGAAAATAGGAACCACATAGGTCAAACCATCTTTGTTTAGCACAACAAAATTGTTTTAGAATGAAATAAAACAAAACCAGAAATGATTTAGCTATGTTTAGATTCATAAAAAAGTACTTGTTGAAACCATGCCAAGCAACTTACCTCAATATTATGCATGTCTGGTTGTTAGAGAAGGTTTGTTGCAAGAGAGGCTTTGTCACAACCCAACCAATAAATTAATTACAATATACATCTATCACTTTTGATATTTCATGAGAATTGTAGTAAATGCATAACAAAGTAAAATTATAAGCAATAATAAAATAAATATTTGAGAAATAGAGTAAAAAGTTTTCTTTTCTCATAGCAATGCAATGCTAGCACGCTCAACATTAAAGAGCAAAGGCAATTCTTAATACAAATAAGATATCATTTTTTTAATAAATATTAATTTTATTTTATTATTATTTCTTTTAATATATTTTATGAAATAAGAATTAATGATAGTTATTGGAAGTGATAATTAAAAGTAATTAATTCTAATTAAGAAATGTAAATGTTAAGGTTTAGATTATTTAATTTTTTATATAATAATGATGAATAAAATTTGATAATTTATAAAATTAGTTTTTGGTATAGAAAAAGAAATAATCTAAATGTATTTATTGTCTAGGATTTTAAGTAGAATTCTCTTATTATGGATTGAATTTGTGGCTTTGGATCATTTTTATACTATTTAAATCTATTTTGTGTAGATATAATCCTATTGATTTCATACTTTGATTTTTAACTCACTATTTCCTTTGCTTCTAACTAGTCATTAGGAAATGGTGGTATTTAAAAATACCTTAAGGAAGTTGTCAAATCATTAGGGACAAGCTCTCTTAGATCAACTTTGTGGAAAAAGATCAACTTTATAATTGTTCTTAATATTGACAATTATAGGGACACATACAATTTCTCTAAATGATTATTAATGTTGCTTTTTTAGCAAACCAATTATTATTGTATGCTCTAGGAATTCAAATGATTATCTAATGATTTTAGGATGTTGAAATGTATGCCTTTAAATACTAATACATAGAAAATTGTTACACAATTGCATACCAAGTTAGTTCTCAATGGTCAGTAGAAAAAATAATAATAATAATTTTAGGCTAGATCTATGGCATACAAGATCATTCATGCATGCCATGGAAATGATCTATCTAGGGATTACGAATGAATGCATACGAATTTGGGCCATTAAATGAGTTGAATGTGTTGAAGTAGGTGTGAAGAGAGGTAAATGATCTCTCCCCCTCTTCTTCTCTATCCCTCTCTACCTCTCTCCCACCCCCTCTCTCTCTCTCTTATTCACTACATATATCCCAAAATGTCTCCTATTTTCTATCTCTATCTCTTTCTAGCCATACCTTTCTCTACCTCAATCTCTTGATCTCTCTATCTCTTTCCTTATCCCTCTCCTCTCTATGTCACTCTCTCTATATATCTCTCCTTCTCCCTTTCTACATATTGAGCTATATATTCCTCTCTCTTCTCTCTTGTTCTCTCTCCCTCTACATATTTCTCTTCCTCTTTCCCCCTCTACCTATCTCTATTCATCATTCCCCTCTTCTCTCTCTCTCCCTCTACCTACTTTTCTCCATTTCTCTCCTTCCCTCTCTATATATCCACCTCTATCTCTATCTCTCTCTCCCTTTATCTTCTCATATATGCCTATCTCTCTCTTTCTCTTTCCAAACATCTCTTTCTTTCCCTCTATCTTCCCCTATTTCTCTCTCCCTCTCTCCATCTCTATTTATCAATCTCTACTTCTCTCTATTTGTCTCCCCCTCTCCCCGTCTCTAGTTTTCTCTATCTATATTTCCTTATATCTCTATCTCTCTATCACTTTATCTGATCATTTATACATCTCTATCTCTCTCTCCCTATTCCTCTTCCTCTATATCTATATCTCTTACTTTATATCTCTTCCTCCCTATCTACATATCTCTATATCATATTTATCTCTCCATCTACCTCTCTTTATCTCTTTATCTATTTGTCTCCCTCTTCCTCTTCCTCTCCCCTCTCTCTCTCTCTCTCTCTCTCTCTCTCTCTCTCTCTCTCTCTCTCTCCCCATTCCCTTCTTCATAGACCTATACACACACATATATATAGATATATATCTTTGCCTCTATATCTCTATCCATCCATATCTCCCTCGATCTCTATCTTGTTATCTCTCTATCTCTCTACTACATCTCTCCCATTTTGTCTCTCTCTATATAGATCACTTCCTATCTTTATCTTTATCTTTCTATCTCTCCCTCTCTCCCTCTCCTTATCTACATACCCTTCTCCATCTCCATCTCTATTTCTGTCTCTATCTCCTTACCCACCTCTTTTTCCCGCTCTTCCCCCTTCTATTTCTCTTTCTTTCTATCCCTCTCTCTCCCTCTCTCCTTATTGCAAAAATAGCATGAGTTTGTTGGTAATGAATCCTGATCACCTTACCGATTTAGAGACTTTATTTCAGTCATGTTTAGATCCTTCTAAGTGTATGCATAGTTGATTTGAATATAGCACTTCTACAATAAGACCTTTGTTGAATAAACAACATTATTTACTAAATTACCTAACGGTTGACCTCATGTATTGCACAAATGTATTAAAAAATGGACCAATTTTTTTCCTAATTGATCTTCCACACCTCTTCGACATACCCATTGCACACTATGGTGCAATTGCTAGTTAATTATCTTTGTTTTGCTCTCTTTTTTCTATTCTAGTTGATTGTAACTCTGTAGGTCTCTTGTCCGAGCAATGATTTAAGTCCAACAATAATCCTGAATGCTTCGGTGAAAAACTAGTGGAATTTGATTAGGTCTGATCTTGTCCTGGCAAGGATTAGGTCCCGTTGCTTGTAGATTCGTTCTTCAGTAATCTACATTTTGCTTTGTCCAACGCATAAGTTGCCGTCCGCCATAAAATCAATGAGAGCAGCATAGAGAGCAGTGTGGGTGGTGTAGCTCACTGACTTTACAAATGGGAAAATATCTGCCTGTACAAGAATTGCTGCCTTTACAAATAGCAAAATAGCTGCCAGGATAGACGGTGCCCTCTTGCTTCCATTTTCTTGGTCTACGAGCCCCCGTTTTTTAGGTTAATCAATTTTGAATCTCTATTTTTCAAATTCCTTCTTTAAATAAACATTAATTATAGAGGTTTTTCTATTAAAGCACTAGTTTATTTTACTAATAACTTTTACTAATTTATTTTTCAAATTTTGAATCTGTTTTTCAAATTGGTATAGAGGTGTGATCCTTCTTAGCATTAATTGAAGCCTTTTCCATACCATGTGGCGGTTAGTTCAATTAGAGTGCCCTGCCAATTTTCAATTATCCATTGTTGTTTTGAAAAAAGTTTGCAGTGTGCTTTTCAAATTCTCATTTGAATTGATAATCTGTCTCCCATTATAAGGTTTTCCACATGAGCACATAAATGACTAGATCAATTTTGGTTTCAAATGAGCTTTGCGAGTGTCACGTGACTTCGCCTTCTTCATCATGCCATGCAAAATGCGAGTGGTTTTAACTGTTGATGTTCTAGGATTTCACAATTTTGGCAATCTTGGTAAAAGTCCCTGATGTCAGTCTGTTGAGTTTTTGTTATAGTTGTTGTGCTTGTGCACTACTTGCTTTGTAGAAAGCCCTTGCTATCTGTTTGCCATTATGCTAACATGGGAGTTGTAGAAGACAGTAGGGACATTGGATGACATGTATGCAAAATGTATAAGCATAAGGCACATGAACTACTTCACAAAATGCCTTGAAGAAATGTGGTCTCATGGACTTCATTGACTACACGATATGCACGAAATGCATTTACTGAAAGGGCCTTCAGAACTTTTGAGAAAATATAACTGTCACAAGTAAAGCCAAATTTATTAACCTTTTGCCAGCTTCCTCCCTGCTTGTGCCAAACTGGGAACTTTAGAACAGGGCATGGACGTCCATCATAGCATAATTGAGAGTAGATTTTTGTCAAATGTTATTGCAGCTGCCCTGCCAGACATATATGCAAAACATGGAGGCACAGACAAGGCGGGCAAACTGCTTGACAAAATACCTTGTATATGAAGTATAAATTCATAATCTCTATCTCAGATTTTCCCTTGCAGAAAAATTAATTGTAATTAATGTTTTCTTTTTCTTTTTCCCTTGTTGGGTATATACGTAGGCTCAATATAGTCCTTTTTGTACGTATGAAAAGAGAAAAAGAAGGGCAGATGCCAATTTTTGCAGCAGCAATAGTTTGAAGCAGCCAGTGAAACAGGCGACCATGATTTTCAGTGTTTTTTGAGTAAAATTAGAAAGAGGAGCAACTCTGTAATTGGTTTTATGATTACAAATATCTGTATGCTTTGAAAATATATAAAATATAAGTCAATTTTTTATCTCCATGTTTCCTTGCGGTTCTTTATTTTGCTTTGTTTTGTTATATATTACATCCTTTGCCTCTTCCTTCAAATTCAAACTCCTTGAAATAGGATACACGAAGATTAATATTAAATCAATTCAAATGGCGGAGGCTTTAAGGCATTTCAAATAAATGCCTAAGGCAATGCAGTTTCATACATTGAAATTGTAGCAGGATATGCAAAAAATAGCTTGGTTAAAAAAGCTTGCGTCTTTGTTAGGATAAACCTCATATGGTTCAGCAGGCACATTATTTAAATTCCATGATCTTTTAATGGGGAACAGTCTAAAAGAGGTTTTTGTAATGCACTCTGATATCTGCTGTAGCTTTCCTCTGGGAGAAATGTAAATAGTACAGTATACATATGGAGGGATTGAAACAACTCTTGTCAAAAAGGTTTCAAATGACACTACATGTGATTTTGGTAAATTAGTTGCAGAAACAGAGACCAAGGAGTTACTATATTTCACAGACAAGCCAGAAATTCATGTCAGTGATTCCATAAACTACAGAGTTTATATGGGTAGAAATTTGACTGTGCCCTAAACAATTGAGGTCAGGTGGGTTCATTCACTGAACGAGGGCAAACCCAATTCTTGGATTATGCAGAGATGCAGTGCTTCAAAATGGCAAATAAACACAGTTTTTACCATAAAACTCTCTTACACGTTATCGTGGACTGGATAAATCTTATATTGATTAACACAAATAAATTTAATAAATCTTTTAACAGATCCAAATGTTTTAAAAACATGGCAGAGCAAACCATTAGAGGTTACCAAAGGTGGTGATTTGGGCATCTAGATCCGACTCGAACTGTGGACCTCTACAAAACACTGCATAGTTTGCGGACTCGCCAACTCGCCGCGGCTCTCCCTCGACCGAGTCGGGAGTCGAGTCGGCGAGTCTCCTCCAGGACTCTCCTGCGCGGCTGAGTCTCAAAAACGGGTTAAAACCCATGATTTTTTTGCTTTTTTCTTTCATTTTTTGACTGTCACTCTTGAAAACCAGGTCTGCAAGTTGCTGTGGGATTGATAGAAGAAGGGAGAACGAACCAAAAAGGCCAAAATCGAGCAAGGTAAGTGATCTAACACTGCTTTTTGTTTGTTTTCTTCAATTTTTTTGCATTCAAAATTTAAAAAATCAAGAAAAATAAGGGGAAATGCTGCCAAATTTTTTTCTCTTTTCCTTAATAGCCTAATTCTTATTGTTTCTACTTTCTAGCTTGGTTTTGCATCTTTTTTCTTTTGCAAATGTTTGAAACTTTGAAATTTTGAATCACATTTATTTGCTGTTTTTTTGCAAACCCTAGCTGATTTTTCTTTTCATTTTGAACTTGAAACAGCAATGTCGTCTTCAAATCCAAAGGGAGTAAAAAAAGACCCTGCATGGAAGTATGCAATTCCAGGAAATAAAAAAGGTGAATTGACATGTCATGAATGCAACAAATGGATGACAGGAGGAATAAACAGATTAAAATACCACCTTGCTAGAATCCCTGGGCAAAATGTGGAGGGATGCAAGAATACCACTCCTGAGATCATTAGAGAGATGAAGGCCCTTCTTGCTGAATATGAGCTTAAGAAAGAGGAAAGACAAAAAACAAAAGATGCCCTAACATCAGCGATGAGTGGATCTCAATCCCAATCTGCACCCTCTATGCCCCATGGTGTTGCAAGTCCAAGCTTCCGTGCTCCACATTCATCTTTTGGGGAGAGTCCTGATGGTTCTTTTTCTACTGCTAGTCAGGGTCCTTCATCAGGACCAAATTATTTTGTTCCACGTAATGTTCCAGGAGCACAACCTTCACTTGAAGGTACAGGTTGGAATAAAGAAAAGCATCAAGAAGCTAGGATGGCTGCTGCAAACTTTTGGTACTACAATAATCTACCTTTCAATGTTGCAAACAGCCCATATTGGGAAGGTTTGGTGAATGCCCTTACAGTTGCAGGAAAGGGGTTTAAGACCCCATCATCTAAAGATTTGAGTGGGCCATTGCTAGAGGAAGCCGTAAAGAATACACGGTTTGTGGTTGATGAGCAAAAAAAATTTTGGCGAAGAAAAGGTTGCAGCATTTTATCTGATGGGTGGACAGATGGACGAAATAGAACTCTCCTTAACTTTTTAGTGGCCTCTAATGGTGGATTGGTGTTTCTAAAATCAATAGATGCCTCCCATGAAGTTAAAAATGCTGAGACTTTATGCAATCTATTAGATGGGGTGGTCCAGGAGGTTGGAGTTGATAATGTTGTCCAAATCATCACGGACAACGCAGCTGCATATGTAGCTGCAGGTAGACTACTTATGGAGAGGTATCCCACAATTGCATGGTCTCCATGTGCTGCACATTGTTAGACCTATTGCTAGAGGACATTGGGAAGATTTCATGGGTCAAAAGTGTGGTTGAAGATGCAAAAAGTGTTACAAAATTTATCTACAACCATACTTGGGTGCTTTCTTTGATGAGGAAATTTACAAATGGCAAGGACCTTGTGCGACCTGGAGTGACACGATTTGCTAGCCACTTCCTCACATTGCAAAGCATTCTTGGTGCCATTAATCATCTCAAACAAATGTTCGTGTCTGATGCTTGGAAGGAGTCCTCATTTTCCAATAGACCTGAAGGGGAGAGGATTGTTGCCATAGTTTTTGATGAGACATTCATCAAAAATGGAGAGGAGTTGATGGGGGTAAGTAGCAATCACACAAAAATAAATTATACATGATAATCTATTTGCTGTTTTTTTTTTTGAGGGGTTAATTTTGTTATGATTTAACATTTGTTTTCATTTTTTTAGGTGACAGAACCTTTGGTGAGGGTTCTTCGTATGGTGGATGGAGATGGCATGCCAATGGGGTTCATCTATGAGGCCATGGATAGGGCCAAAGAGGCCATATCACGTTACTATGGCGGAAACAAAAAGAAATATGAAATCATATGGCGCATCATTGATCGGAGATGGACACACCAACTCCACCAGCCGATCCATGCCTTTGCCTACTTCTTGAATCCGAAGTTCTACTTCTCGGACACATTTAAGGCGGATGAGGAGGTCATGGAAGGTCTTGTCATATGCATTGATAGGATGGTGCCTGATCCTGAGCTGAGAGATAAAGTGCTTGATGAGTTGGAGGTGAGATTTGTTACATCTTATTTATGAATTTGCAATGTTGAGCCTTGACTATCTATGAATTTTCTATATTTGATTTACTTTTTCTTTTATCTATTCAAGGTCTACAAAGGTGCAGAGGGGAGACTCTTTTCCTCCCAACAAGCAATTGAAAGGAGAGGAAAACAACAACCAGGTAAAAAATGAAATTAGAAACTTGATTCTTACATATAGATTGTTTAAAGTTTTAAACTTTACTTTATTCTTATTTCTTAATACTTATATTTTTTAAACATGTTTTTGTAGATCTATGGTGGGAGAACTATGGTGCTAGCACACCAAATCTTCAAAAGCTAGCCATACGTGTCTTGTCACAGCCATGCAGTGCTTCTGGGTGTGAACGGAATTGGAGTTTATTTGAGAACATTCACACAAAGAAGAGGAATAGGTTGACTCAGCAGCGCCTAAATGATTTAGTTTTTGTTCGATACAACCTTCGCCTTCGAACTAGAAAGGTGGAGGGTGTTTCACATGAGTCCATCGACTTGGATGACATTGATCCATATGGTGAATGGACTATTGATGAACAAAATGATGAGGCTGATGTCTTCCTTACTGATGAGGATCTTGCTGAATTAGAGAGAGCAGCAGCAGAAGAAGCAGCAAGATTGGATGCCATGGAGGACGATGAAGACACATTCGAATATCATGTTTCCCCTTCTCGATCTCCTAGTCCTCGTTTGGATACTATAGCACGGGCACCTTCTAGTTCTAGGCCTCCAAAATTGAGTACCATTGGGAGGGGAAAAAGGAAGATGTAGATTATATGTGGTTGTTAATGTTTTCCTCTTTTTGACATGATTATATGTAAACATTTATAAATTTATGATGCTGTTCTACATTGAAACTATGAGTATTTGATGACTATGAATGATGAAATTTCAATTATTGAGTGTTTGATGATCATATGACGTGTAATCTTTGAATTATAAGTGTTTGATAATCAAATTAGGCTCTTATGTTCTCTAAATGCATTAATTTGTTCTTTTTTTTTGTAAAACTACGGTTTTTTTTTGCCGAGTCCTTGCCGAGTCTTTTCCCGAGTCCGTGCCGAGTCCCCGAGTCCGAGTCATATTTTGGGCTGCCGAGTCTGCGGCGAGTCCGAGTTTTCCAACTATGAATGTTTCAATAATTTATTTTTTTGAATCCCCGACCTTGTTATCTTTGAAACGTTGTTTGTTCAATTTTTCGAAGAACCAATCCCTTACGAGAAAAAATGGGTAGAGTTTATAGGAAAAATTTATGAAACCCTACGATAGCAGATTTTTTTTGAAATGAGAAACCAAAACCAATCTCCCTACAACTGCTGCTTGAATCTATGCACAGTAGAAGCCACATTAGGGGTTTCAAAATCTAAAGAATGAAAATTGATGTGCACGCATCTTTCGTGGAGAGTGAATGTATAGATTCAAATGAATAGTGTCATCTATTAAGCTGAAGAAGAATAATTATATTGATATTCAACTACTAAATGAAAATAACCCTAGTTCATGCCCAAGTGTACATCATTCTAGTTACAATGCCAAATTGCCACATGGCACAGGTGGAGCACATTATTTTTTCTTCATGATTGTAGCAGGGTCCATAGTGCAAGCCTCCAAACACACTTTGGTGCAGTCTGTTCTCATCCTCAGCTCTCAGAGTTTGGACAATATTAAAAGTTGTGTTGAGCATGAATGGAAGGGAAGAATCATCATATTGAAGTGAAGAGTAAGCTTGAATGTGAAGAGACAAAAGGAGTGATGGAAAACTAATATTTGAATATGTTTTAATAATGAGATTGGGGGAACTCTTGAAGGGATAAAGATGAGTGGACTCCTTTTTGGTAGAGCAAGTCTCTCAAAGAATGCACGACTCAGAGAGAGAGTATGCATTAGCTACGACTCAGAGAGAGAGTATGCATTAGCTGTCTGAAAAATATGTTGTAACCGCTTGTAGTGAGTTTTTGTAGCTAGATGTAGCATGTTCTATAGTTGCTTGTAGTGATTTGTTTGCAGCAATGAAACATTAGTCTACACGGTTATTTTCTGCAACAACATTGCATGTGAAAACCATGTTTAACTTTGCCGTAATAAATAAAAAATTCTGAGTTTATTCAATGAAATTTTGTGTTGATTTGGGTCCACTAGGGAAACCTAGAATATGGCTTCAAGGATAGACTGTCATTAACTTGATCTCCTATTCGTTTTCTGCATTAGAGGGTATCATAGCTGGTTTGAATCCAGTTTGTCAATGTATATTCAACCAACATGGGATTGTAATCAAAGGGATTGCAACAGTAGGTTTTGATTGTCAAATGTGTGAACATGCTCCCCCGCCTCCCCCCAAAGAAGTGCATCATTTAATCTTAGAGAAGGCATATCCCGCACGCATGTGTGAGAAAGTGAACATATTCCAACAAGAGAGTGCTGGGTAGGAGTAGAGAAATAGGAAGTATCCTTCACTTAATTGAACAAGAGCTACAGGGCAGCGAAGTTCCTGCTAAAGATTGGCAGAACAGTTTTGATAATGATTGTCCTTAAAACCAATTTGAAGTCTAGTGATTGTCCTTAAAACCAATTTGAATTCTAATTAGAGAAATACTTACATGTCTAAAAATATGTAGCATAAAAGTTATTCTAGTTGTTCCATGTTAAAACAGTAACTTGTTAAGACCCTGTTCAAGCACGAATCTCCCTATGCAACAATGAAGGCTAAAACCATGAGCATGAAATCTTCATAGGTCAGAGTGGCTTTGCCAGTGTACATTTTGCCTTTCTCCATGAACTTTTCAGTAAGTCCCTATAGTTAAACAGTGGATATATTTATTAGATATCGAAATGGACATCAAACTAGATGTAGAAACCGCTAAAGTAGAATATTTATAATTTCCCTCTCCAATTTCATTTGGTTTGTAGAAAAATGGGTGTCTCCTTATATAACTGGAATATAATACATTTTTTTATCAATGTCTACCTTCACAATTATGCCACACCTGCACATAAAAGTAAAAATGTCTTAGAGAAGTAAGATATAGACTTGTGACCGAAATAGAAAGAATAATAGATGAGAAAAACAATTTCCAACATTTTGTTATAAACTATAGTGCCTAGGATTGAGTTTTGACTCAGAGATGGGAATTTTTTGCATGCAGCATTTTCATCATTAAAATACTAGTTTAGTTGGTAAGTTGTTATAAATAACAAAGTGGCAACTTGAACTTTAAAAGAACATACTCGATGAAGTTGTCATAATCAATTCCACTGCCTTAGCCTATCTTGTCATAATTTGTAATCAGACGCTGTATATATTGGTTGTGATACTGAATATCCCAATTAGATAAGAGCATCCAAAGTTCATTGTTGTCAATCTTACCACTATGATCTCTATCAAATTTCTCAAAGGTTGACTACACAAATAGCACTGAATCGGTTCATTTTAAATTTGACAAAATATCCTAGAGCACAAAATGTTTTGACATTGTTGAAAATCACATAATGGGTTGAAGCAATAATTTGAAGCAAATACTCCAAAAAAAATTCCACACAATCCACATGCTCCTTGAGCAATAGATTTAGAATTATAAGCTTCACTGCATTTGAATTTCAGGCATATCCAAGGCAAAGAAATAAATAGTTATTGCCTTTCTGCTTAAATGGTATGAACACTAGTCTAAATGGTCCCAACCTACTCACTTTATTCTTACTTTTAAAGGAGGAACTCTTGACCTTAGCCAATCTCCTATTCCATAAGAGTAGGTGATGTAGTTCTTTCATTATCATCTAAACTACAAAAGTAGAAACTTTCAAGTAAATTATAGATCTTGAGCTATACAATCGTGGTCCCTAATTGCATGAAAAAGGTTTTAAAAATAGATTCTTGGACACCATTCTATGGCCTCTTGTTGATTAACATTTGTATGTATTTCCAAAATCTGGAGAGACCTATAAGACTCTTGTCAGATTGCAAACCAAATAACATGAACTTCCATTGTAGGCTACTTAAACCACCTTTAAGAGCATTTAAAGTATACTTAGGATAGCAAAACTCATGCATGAAAGCACAAAGTAAGATTGTTACAAGGATCTCTAGACAAATACAAGTAACAAATTCACTGGGGAGTTGCAAGATAATCTGTTACGCAAGTTTATGTAAGATATGAAGGAAATAAGCACCAACAGTTTACAACATATATGTTATAGTAGATTTCTCTGTGTGCCAGTTGGTATATTACACACCACTAAGCATTTATTCTATGATATACCTAATAATATTTCTAGTTGGTAATATGGTAGGAAGAAGCAAATTTCATGTTACCAGGACAGGACAGAGGGTTAGCGAATGGGAAGGAGCAGTAGGGAATGACGAAGATAAAACTCTATAATAGAAATAGCAAATGCAATATTTTGATTAAATACATAATAAACAAAACAAAAATATTGCTAAATGTTTATTAAATACCTCTTGTCAACTCCTTTAGCCCTCTTTTTGTCAACTACATGTTATTCTCTCTTCGAAAAGGGTTTACCTTAGTTATTGGTTCTACATTTTGGAATATTCAGGATTTATATTATGCAAAAAGCAATGAGGGATCTCCATGCATCTCCCATTTACCTATGAATTTATTGACAGAAAAAGGCAGAGACCAACACAGGAGTCGCAAACATTCACCAGACTGTTAAAAATGAAATAACAGATAGTGAAGCCACCATAGATGTGCTGGAGTAGACTTCCATCGAAGGACCTCCTTAGGTTCCTCACATTATTATTGTAAGTCAATATTTGTAGTGGGATGGCTAGTTAATCTTTATTGCTAAATGAACGAAAGCATCGGCCCACAAACGTTTATTATTATATGGACTTTTATAGAGATTACAAATTAAAAACAAAACTTCATTTTTGTGGCATTCCATTTTTGACATTGACATGATGCTGTAAAAGTATAAATGAAATTTAATTACCCAAGTTTAAACTGTGAAAACTTAGCTAAAACTCAAAAACTAAATAACAATGTACTAATTTATAGTTTATAAACAAAAGAAAAAAAAGTAATTTTCTAAGTTACCGGTTCGGTTTTGGGTTTGGGTTCGGGTTCAAGAACCCAGTTCGCCGGTTCGGGAAATTTTTGTTTGGGGTTGGGTTCGTTTTGGGTTCAACAATACTGTAAGAATACTTCGTGCCCTTATTTTTAATGTTGTTTTTCTTGTTTTGTGTTTTTGATGTTTATGAGGGTTTTCTGATTTTTATTTTTTTTGAAAAGTTTGTAAGAAATCAAATGCATGCATAAAGAAATACAATAATTAAGATAGAGAACTACTCCAAAGATGATTTATTTGCTCAATAATCACAAGGACAAGTTCCTAAAATCATACCCGAGTTTATTTGAGTCAAGCAACTGCTGCACACAATTTCAGAGCAAAAAGCAACCCTTGACAGCCCTACAGATGTTTGATTCTCTCCAACCAACTTGCCTTTTTCACTAGAAATGGTTGGCTAGCTTCAGCAGACCTTCTGCTGGGCACCCCTTTTAACAATTTTTATTGATTTTTTTGGTGGCTCCAATGTCAAAATCGCCCCTCCTTTATGCTGGATGGTACTGCTGATGCATGCACAGCCTAACACAAAAATTTGATATAAATTTTTTCCTTATTCTAATAATAAAATTCTAGAAATTCCTTCCTGTATAAGCTCAATGTCGACCTCTGGATAAAGCCAACCCAAAGAGCAACTTCAAATGAATATTTCACACCCTTAGATTGCTGATGCAATGAAGTCTTCACGTTCTCCAATGTTGATACTCTGGAATAAACTGCAGAAACCCCAGTTTCTTCTCCAAAGCCAAAGATACAAGTCTTCTCAACAAAACAACATTCACCATAAACATAATCTTTCCTTGTACGATTTTCAAGAGATAAATAGGATTCTCATATTAGGGTTCGAATTATTCCAAAAAGCTCTTCTTCTTCGATTTTAAAAAGAGTAATAATATTACTTTTATTTTTTCATTTAAGTCTCAATAGTTGGTGCATAAATATTTCAATTTAAATTAATTTCTCAACTGGCCCCAACTAATGAGAACTTGACCCTTCAATTAAGTCACTTAAATTATAATATAAAATTATATTATAACTTAATATTATAAGCTCAAAACCATTAATATTTATTTTAATCAAATAAATATTAATATCTCCATTATTACTCAACTTTTTTGCACGCCATCAGAACTGGGAGCTAGCATGAGGAAACTGCATATGACCATACCCTTTTACTAAAAATAGTAGGGTCCCTTCCCTAGCCTTTCTGACTTACTATAAATAGCAAGTCCTTCATACAGAGTTATGTAGACCTCAAACGAACACCAATCCTGCATAGCTCTGACTACTGAAGAAGCTGCATCCCTCAATGGACCCTCTATCTAATCTCATTAGCCTATGAGGATCGCAATAATAGGCTAATCTATTGAATCCAAATGTCTCACTTTGGAGGGGACATTACAAATACAAAAATATATAAAAATCAGAAATATATACATATTTGCAGCAGTAATTAAGTTTAGAATACACCACCATAAAAATAGTCAAATAGCATAGCAAAAATACACCACCACTTTATATTCAAATATCATGATATTGAAAACTTTAATGCAATTGTTTATATACATTTTTATGTAAGATTTTCCTAAGCTAAATCTATCTAAGACTAAAATTCTTTATGACTAATTACAATAACCTAATTTCTATGAATAGAGAAAATATGAATGAGAAACACAATCGCTATTCCATTCATTAGCAATTCAAAGGAAAATTGTACACACACATATCCTTTTGATGGATGAGTCATGGTGACACAAGTTCAAGAGGATATGAGTTAATTTCACTCAAGAGAGGAGCTAATTCAACAAGTGGAGACAATGGTCCCACTTGATGAGGTAGAGGTTTTGAGGTACCATCTTATCAAAATCAATCAAGTATTAATGAGGCAAAGATGACAGATGATTGTCTTGCCTCCAATCAAGGATGACACGTCATTATTAACCTACTAAGAATAAAATATATTCACCTAAGTAAACTTAATAAAATAGGTGCAATAAAATATTACAACAATATTCCAAAGGTAAGTCTAGTACAACTATGATCTATTAGAAATTATTAATGAATAATTTTAGCATGCTAATTATATATTAAAAATGTTTCTAGCAGATTTGATATATATCCAATTTGATTGTAGGGAAGTATTTTAGTACAATTTCCAAGATCTAAATAGGGAATTATGTTATAGAAGTTGCAATCCATTGGGGAAGATTATTTGATTACATAGAAAACATTATTTGCAGTTGGGCTTGTGGATCAAAGGTGACTAGCAGCTTCTGCTACAGAAGATTGACATTGGGAAATTAAATAGCATTATAAATCTCATGAGCAAGTTGTTGATTCTCTCCAAGAAAATTATTGCTTACATGGATTCATGCTCCATGCCTCTTGGAGAAGATTAAACTTTCCCATCATTTCAGATGGAAAGGTGCACAATGAAAGACTGCATGGTAAACTATGTCAGCTATAATAAAGCTAAAGGATACTTAAAACTACAAATTTCATTGGGAATGAGAATGTTACAATGATATATGGATTTGTAGAATAAAAATTTCTTTTAATTTTGTAATTGAATACCTTAGTGGATTATCTAAAACTTAAAAGTGAGCTCCCCTATTGTAGCTTGTTGCATGTTTAAAACATGTTGAAAAAGTCAAAAAAAATAAATAAAATTTGTAAAAACACGTTGAAAAAGTCTGCCTGAGTGCAAATTCTACCCGGGTTCGAACCAAGTTTGAAAAAACTAAACCCTATTCGGACCCACAGTTAGGGTTCTGAACCCTGGTCAGACCCCTAGTGGATTTTTCATACCTAGGGTGTATTTGATCGAACTGAACTTGAATTTCGAACCTGAACCAAACCCAAATCATACTCGGGCCTCCTACGGGTGAAGCCGGTAACATAGGTAATTTTGTTATTCATGTCAAATATATTGTGTATAGATAAAAATACTATTATACATTATAAATATACTAATTATAAAAAGTCATACATGTTTTATCATGAAGCATGCCCTACTATTCTACGTGTAGTCTTGTGTTTTCACCTAAACCCTCATTAGGGTTTAAATTTTAACTTCTAATAAAAATATATTCAAAATTGAACTTAAAGAAAATTTAAAATACCCTACCCTTAAACCTATACAAAAATATTCAATCTACACTTTTGCTCTGTATTTTTTTCTTCAAGTTGAAAAAATAGCCAATACATATATAGATATATACCACTTTTTGGAAACTTAGGAAAACTTGGCAAAAGGCTTGACAAGCAGGCAGGTCGTGATTACTTGAGGTTAATTACAAGCATTCTAAGTGTATTGATACTATATTTGTAACCTCTTATCACCCATTTTGCATCTTTCTGGCAATCAGAGTAGAAACAAGTATCGAGTTAAATATATTTGACCCAATGCTCATTCTTGTAGTGCAAACACTCTTTGATAGGTAAGGAGGGGATTATTGGACCTTTACCATTTGTGCGGTTTGGGAAATTCCTCCTCATATATTAAATGTAACTCCTGAATCACTAAGATTGCCTAATCTGATTATCGATGCATATCCAATCCTAGAGAGTTAAGCACTGGTACAATGACTATAACCTTAATTTTGTACTCTATTTTACATATAGTATAAATGTGTTGTCCCTTAAATACACTAGACCCAAAACAAATAGTGCATGGCATGTGCATATAGCATGCCATGCTTTGGTGCCCCTTAAGCACGAATCTTCCTCTCAAACCCACTCCTACCTGGAATATAGATGCAAGTTCATATGCAAATAAATTTGAAAGTAATGAATGAAACACCCAGAATATGATTTCAAAGCAATACCAATAAGATATAAATGTTAAATTCTGGTATGTCAAGTATCACAGTCACAACTTGTGCCCAAAATGCCTAAAATGGAATATGAATGGTAAATGAAATAATGAAGGTCCATATGTAACCATCACAACACAAAACATGTTTCAAAATACATTAGTTCCATATACAATAGAGATAAATGGCCTTAATAGAGCACAAATAGCAATAGTCTTGATGAAATGAAACTTACCCGCCATTCCTGGAGATCATGCCACAAGGTTGTGAACTCTTTTTGCCCTACATCCATACACAAAAAGAACCATAGTAAGCTCACTTGATATACAGATTCACCTAATTCACAATACAAAAATGTCACCTAAAGCAATTCCAATTTAAAGTGAACTTAATATCTAGAAGCCTTAGTGCAGAGGAATCTAGATCATCTTATGTGAATTAAAGCAGTACTTTCAACTTGTGATACCTTAAAAATGAACAAATTAATGTGCCACATATTAAACCAATTATTGATAACTTCTCCATAACAAGTCCAAAAGATTGATAGCTCCTGACACAACCTGGAAGAATAGAACCCTATCCAGGTACTGCGGAAGCCTAAAAAGTAAAAACTTTGATGAGAATAGAGCAATGTAAAAATATGCAATGACATCAACATGCATTATGGAAATGACTCTCTACCTATAAAGAAACTATTGTCTATATTATTTTGAATGATAAATACATCAAAATTATATTAGAAACCATGCAATAGCTATAAAACAAATGTTTTCTAGTGGTTTTTGGAAACTAATGAATGACAAGGTGTCAAAGCATCTTTTTAATTCATGTAAATCCTATTACCATTCTTGAATTGATTTTCCACAACTAGTGGGATAGTTGGTTGGGGAACAGGTTTCTCTATAATCACATTTATTGGAGCACCCATCTGTAGGAGCCTTGAATGAAGGAAAACATCACCCAATATGATGGCCATTTACCCCTGCTTGGCCTTTACTCATGGTGCTTAGGTCCAAAGCCACCACATTGTTTCCTTTTGGTTTATTGAACTCTGTCTATAGGACCCAATGAACTAAATTTTTAGTACGTTACATGACAGTGTTTGGCAAATAGAAAACATAATAAGAATCATTAATTATTGCCAACTAAAACATAAAAAAAACTTCTTACCTAGTACCATATTAGGGCAATATTATTAGGAGGGTATGTTCTTGAATTCCACTGAATAGCATTTGCCCTTGTTTCTGAATATAGACATTGGTTTTCACCTTTTAAACCAATCTGTGTGAACGAAATAGAAAACAATAGAATTCATAGTATAGGATTGTGAGGTGTAGCAGCGTACAAAATGCACTGTAACACAAGATATGAAAACATTACAGAACACAAAACTCAAACCATAAGCAATAAATAATAAAATTTTATAGAAACTTTCAACTTCAGAACAAAGACTTTGTCCTATGTTCTCATTATCCTTTACTTAGAAGTAAGCCAAAGATCATAATTATTCAAGTAACGATGTGCACTATGATAAGCTCCTTAAGGCAGTGACAATGTGGCAAATCTGTGTATAAAGAACAGACATCAAAAACCACAAATTGAAAAGCCTTGTTAACTCCATTCCCTACTCATGACTTGCAATGAGAAATGGAATAAAAAGGATATGCAACATTATCAAGCAAACCCTAAGCAAATGCAAGCCCTAATCTAGGTAAAGTAACCACCAGACTATAAAGAAAATCACTATACATAATTACATACCAATGCAGAGGCATTAGACATTACAAATCTAAATGTGAAATCAGGTCCACTATGAAATTTCAATGGCCTCAAATAGATTTTTCAACCCAAGGAAGTACCAATATGGGAAAAGAAGCAAATATCTAGAACTTCAAAAAAAGCAAAAAGGAAAAACGTGTTTTGAATTTGTTAAAGAACACAAACCTAGACTAGAAGTCTTCCAATTTGTGTCTATGTACAACTGCTACTATTTGAGTAACCATCAGACATACTACCAACGACAAAAACAGAGGACTTATGCACAGGGGACCTTTGCTTCTTATCCTGAAACTTCTAGCTTATGGAATAAGCTAGCTCTAAACCGCCTTCGTTGGAACTGTAGTGGTAAATATCAGAATGCAGAGATGTTTCTGCATGAAGTACTTTGCAAATGCAGGGCATGTGTCTCACTGCATGCGACGACTCTATGCTAATGGCCAGCTGTCCAAACCAACTAACAATGTGTAGGTGCCTCCCTCAAAACTCGTGTGGTCTCTTGCATTGGAAGCTACAAATGCACCTGCAAGCCCTCTGCAATGCCAATCAGAGACTGCCAAAATATTTAGGATAAAAATTTTGGTTAAAAAACCTACAACTTGTTTATAGACTTAATTCAAAATAAATTTATTCAAGCAAATCCCAATGATTTGATTGGTTGGATAGAAAGAGTTTAATCACCGTTTAATTTTTTCAACCTCCGCTATAGTTCCCAGCAGGAACTAATAGTAGGTAGAGGGTGTTAAGAGATCTCCATCTTCCAACATAGAGTATTGGATAGAAGTTGTAAATAGAGGAGAAATATCTTCCATGGAGTGAATAGTGGATGGGGTACATTTAAAGTGTTATCCATTTTGTTTAGGTGGGTAGAGAATAAAGATTTAAAAGAGTGGTATGATATTAAGAGGTGGTTTATGTAAGTTTTGTAGCAGAAATTTTGAATGTTCAATGTGTTGAGAATTCAGGGAAACCCAAGGATGCATCCCCTTGAAATGCCCCATCCTTGTCCCCGAAATGTCTCGGGTAGAAGGGACGGTTGGGGGACAGTCCCTTAGCATCCCTTTTTCTACCAAAAAATAGGAATTTGTCTTCGAAACAAAGGAACAGAGTTGACCAAAGGGGGGGTGGTTGAGTTGTCCCTTGATCGTCCTAGGGACGATCAGTCATCCCCCATGTCAAAAAAACATTTTAAAGTTAAAAAAAACCTAAATTTGAAAAGTGATGCCCCTACCTACATGGCATCTGTGGCCCCCATTGCTTTTGACTCTTTTATGAGGAAAAAAATGCCTCTTTTTATTCATTTTATGCATTTGTTTGTTGTGAGTAGCCAAGGGTTTGAGAGCAAAAGGAATTGTAGCCATTAAAGAAGAAAAAATAGCAACTCGAAGGAGGAGAGGAGGTTGAAATTAGTGTTGTTGGGAGTGAAAATCCACCAAAGAGATATGCATTTCCTTTCCCTCTTTTTTTTTTAATTTTTTTTACAAAATCTCAAGCATACATCGTCTAATTTTTTTTATTTTTTTGCATTTTCAGTTGAAACTTGCATTCTAAATATAAAAAACATGAGCAGTAGTGAGGGTGGGAGTGATAGTGAAGTTGAAGTGCAAAATAGAAGGGAAAGTGATGGTAGTATTAGTGGAGAGAAAAAAAACCCAATCCAATGCCCTTCAACAACCATGGAATGCTATGCAAAACACCCATTAAACAAAAAAAAACCATTCCTTCAATATGTTACACCCATGGTGAAAGACAAAAAAAATTAGGGGGGAGTAGGGTGTGGTTTTGTCATGTTTGTGAAAAAGAATTTAGGGGCAGCTACACAAGAGTTAGGTCTCATTTTTGGGTGATGTGGGTCATGGAGTTAGAGTGTGTCCTACATTAACAAATGAACTATATATAGAGTGCCAAAGAATTCAAATGGAGTTGGATGGTGGAGTTCAAGGTGGGTCACCTTATTTCCCAAGTGTACAATCATCAATGATTAATCCTATTCCTTCCACGGTTGGTAGTAGTGGAGTTTCCTCGAGAGGAAAGAGGAAGGTGAGTGGTAGTGAGAAGGAATCTTTAGTTCATTCCATGTTTAATAACCAAGTACGAGAAGCCATTGAATCTTCCATTTCCAAATTCTTTTTTGTCCATGCCATCCCATTTCATGTGGCTCATTCATCTTATTTCAAACAAATGGTGAAAGACAACCACTATTGGTCCTTCATTTTTACCCCCTAGAGATCATAAGCTATGCACCACCCTCCTAGACAAAGAGTACTCCAAAGTTAATATGTTAATGGAGGAGATGAGGCAAACATGGATGAGGACAAGGTGCTCTATAGTGATGGATGGGTGGACTAATGTTAGACATCGGCCACTCATCAATGTTATAATCGCATGCCCTGTTGGTTCTTATTTTATTAAAGTCATAGATTGTTTGGGGAGACATAAGGATGCAAACTTCCAATTTTCCATTTTGAGAGATGCCATAGAGGAGGTTGGGGTTGCTAATGTAGTGCAAGTGATCACCGATTCAACACATGTGTGCAAATCGGCTAGGTTGATGGTGGAGGGTACTATATAGTCACATATTTTGGACCTCATATTGTGTTCATGCATTGAACAATGCATTGAAAGACATAGGGAAGTTGGATTGGGTGAAGCAAATAGTGGCAGAAGATAGAAATATTAAAATATTCATTTGCAATCACCATACCTCACTTCCTCTCTTCAAATCATTTTCTGAGTTTCTCAAACTTATTGAGACAAGGTATGCCACTTCATTTTGTTTCACTTTCAATTTTTCAAAATTTGAAACTTCAAAGTTCAAAAATTTCAATTTGTATTCATAATCTGATTTTGTTTTAAATTTTTACTTTTTAATGAATCATTGAATCAATGAATGTAGATATGCCACATACTTCATTTTATTGGAGAGGATTCTTGAGGTGCATGAGCCTCTACAAATGATGATGGTCAATGTAAAGTGGACTAGATGGCCTAATGCAAGTTCTACTCAAGGAAAAATCATCAACAAAAGATCCTCAATGACGATTGGTGGGCCAATGTGAGTAAGACATATTATATGGCTGATTTTCATATTAAATTTATGATTTTAATATTTTAATTTTACTGTCCAATGTTCCAACTTTTGAAGTTTCTAACATGACAATTAACTTGTCAACTAATTATTTTGAACTTTTTGTTTCCATTTTGCAAATATATTTGCTCCTTAATCTTTCCTATTGTTGATGTCATTTGATATGCTAATACAAACTCTCCTAGTCTTAGAGAGATATATGAGACATTTGACAATATGCTTGGGAAGAGCAAGCAAACTATTTCAGAAAAGGATCCCACTTTGGATTTATATGAGCAACACATTAGTCCCATTGTGATGGGGAGGTGGAATACAATGAACACCCTGCTTTATATGGTTGTATTTGCTCTAAATCCCAAATGGTATGCACCAAGGGATGGTAGGGTGCCTCCATGCAATGACCCTAAGGTTTTAGATGGGTTCACACAAGCCATTGATAAGATATATCTAGTAGAGTAGGCTTCACTACTTCAGACACAATTCCTATACTTTGCAAATCTTAATGGACCAAACTTGAGTAAACCATAGGTGAGGTTGGATAGAGCTATATTAGTTCAATTGAACCCTATTGGATGGTGGACCTATCATGGGAAGGATACGCCATAGTTGAAGACACTTGCTATTTGACTTCTTGCACAAGTTGTCAGTTCCTCTACTGTAGAGAGGAATTGGCCCACATATAGCTTTATCCACTCCCTCAAGCAGAATAGACTTGCCTCTAGATGAGTGGAGATGCTAGTGTCCATTCATAGTGCTCTTTAGCTTCAAGATTGGTAGACTCCAGAGTATTAACAGACTCCAGCTTTACAGTGGGATATTGATCCCAAGGGCATGGCCCATGTAGATGAGGAGGAGATAGCTGAGGGTTTCGTTGGTTGAGGAGGACCATCACAGTGGTAGTGACTCAGAAGATGACTTTGATTTTGATGATGTTATGGGAGATGATTAGGGGCAATAGTGCTCTTTGTTTATTCATTATTGGCATACGATACTGTATTTTGATTTTCATAGAAAACTTTAAAACTATATTGCAACAATGTAGCCTTTGGGAATTTTGATATAAGTTCATAAATTATAACTTGGAGGTTGTTTCATGATTCATGTATGTTAGTTTTGAATGCGTATTGAGTATTGGCATAATGTTGAATATAAATGTTATATGTTAAGGTTCTATAATTTATATTATGCATGCCTTATCCATGTTATCATATGAATATTTAAAATTTCCCTAAATTTTTATATAGTCTTCTCTCGTCATCCCCAAATTTGACCTAAAAAATTGTAAATTTGGGGACTCGTCCCGATGTCCCCTACCGTCCCCATCCTAGAAACTTGGGGTAACATTGGTTGAGATGCTTCCTAGAAAATTAATTGTAAGAGTTAGAATAAGAGCTACCAATGTGGTTGTGATATCCTTTAGTTTTACCTATTCTAAACAACTAAGATGCAATGAAAAAACACAAAGAAACACCTCAAGATTAGCCTAAGGAATTGTTAATAAAAAGAGATAAAATGAAAAAGGATTACAAATGATTATACCTTCTCTTTGCAGCTAAAACTCCTTGGTTGGCCCTTGATTTTAGATTGTTTTATATGCTCCTTAGATGGCTATTGATGTAGCTAAATACAAGATTAAGTAGATGGTGGGATGCAAATGAAAATGGCTCAAATGGATGATTAAACAGGAGAAAAATGAGTGCACAAAATGATAGCATAAGGTTGCAAAATGGCTAAGTGTTTTTTTTTTTTGCCTTAGAGGAGGGGGGATTTATAAAGAAATTTGAATTCTCTAGAGAATTCAATGGTTGAGATTGAGCCACCAAGGTCAAGATGTAGGGTTATGGTGAGTTGAGGACTCACAAGCCCTCACATCTTGACATGTGGAATGTGAAGTGGTTAAGGGTATGATGATGTGTAAGTGAGGTGGAATAAGGACAAGTGATGTGTAAGGACATGTACCTTGAAAGTACATTGGGAGATGGGAAGAATCTTGGAAGTACATGGACAAGACAAGGTTCCAAAAATGGAAGCATTTTTCCACATGTGACTTGATGTGACAAGTCAAAGATTCTAGAATATATATAAGAAAAGGGGATTGTAGGAGGAATAAAAGTGAATTAAAAAATAACACGGGGAAAAAAGGGGTCTTGGATGAATAAAAATGAATTAAAAATTCATTGGGGGATGGGGAGAGTTGATCAAAGTACTAATTAGGCTTAACTAATTAGTAATTAGAAGATAATTAGATGATAATAAGGATTAGAATCCAACTTGAAAAAGTTGGAGGATGTGACATCCTAATCAAGGATTAGGCATATGCACATCCCCAATGAAGAGACTATGTGATTGATTAAGATTAAAGAAAAGTGATGTGACATGTGAGAGATTAAATAAATGTCATATTTATTTAATTCATTTGATGAAATGGGGGTTAAAGAGATGAGGTATTTAATTATTAACGAAATACTTAGAGATTTGGAAAAATTAAGGACATTAATAAAATAATAGTAATATTACTTAATTAATGTAAATAATAGGATGTTTAGACGAATGAGGATAAATTTGGATAAATGAAGTGTCCAAATTTAGGTGTCTACATTTTTCCCCACTTTGAGATGATGTTACAAACTAGCATCATTTCAAAGAATATTAAAACATAGAACCTAGAAGAAGATGGTTAGATTGGAAAAGATGCTCCAGTCATTCAAAAGAGTGACTAGGAAGGAAAAAAAATGATGGGATGAAGATGAAGATTAGGGATTGAGGATACCCCCTTGAGGGGACATGCAGGTTCAAGAGAACACGGGTGTGCTCTCGAAATGGATGAGATGATGCAAGGGGAGATGAAGAAGATGATGTAAAGGAGTGGAATGATAAGTGGTAGGAGATGGATGAAGCATAAATGGATTTAAGGTGATGTTTCCCTAGTCAAGCTACCAACCAAAAGGGGTTGATGATGGATGGAGTGTTGTCGATGAGGGAATGAGAGATCCCAAAACAACATGAGGATAGGGAAGGATACATCCCAATGAGTGGTATTGATGAGGGAAGGATACATCCCAAAACACCACTAAAGGATAGGGAAGGATACATCCCGAGGATGATGATGATGATAAAAAATCAGATGGATAGGGGAGGGAGATTGATGAAGGATGAATGCACATATGGGGAAGATGAAATGCAATCCTAATACAATTTGAAATCTTTGGAGCACCAATTTTTGCTATAGCATAAGACACCAAGTGCCAGGGTATGTGGAACCAAGGCGGATTAGTGTCTAATGCATGAAATAAACACACCATGATATGATGGATCAAGGTGGCCCCGACAAGTGATGATAGGGAGCTCAAATGATAAACAAAATCCAAAAGCATCAAAAGATCACAATCAAATTCAAATGTCCTTTTCCATAGGATCAAGGGGGTGGATGGGATTGATGAGGTCTGTTAGGAAGGATGCATCCTATTGAGACCAATGATGGATACTAAACTAAAAGATCGATATGATGCAAGATATTCAAAATCGATTGGATCTGCTGATACAAGTGGATCTCGTTTGTTAAGAACCAACTAGACAAGGGCATAGCTTGATGACATGACACAAGAGAGATCAAACACGAGACTGACACAAGACTAACACACCCTCAATACCTAGGGGCTCAGGGGTTGATCAAAGATTAGCCTTGCCTACGTGAAAGCATAGAGCCCTTGTAGTTCAATTAAAGGTTGTCGACTGACCATGGATAAAAGAAAAAAGAGGATGATGAAGACTGATGGTGGATGAAAAGGATTGGAGGGAAAAAATCAAAGACCGATGATAGGTGATAAAGGAGTAGATAGATAGAGCACCGAAGGTGGATCAAATGATCAACCTTGCCTATGTGAAAGCATAGGGGAAACATAGTTCAACAAAAGACCAAAGATAAATGATGGATAAAAGATGATGATAGGATAAGTGGATAAAAAGATGGGACCGATACAATGAGATAGGATAGACCTATTGGAGTGGATAGGATGATGACGATCACATAAAGCTCAGGGATGGGATAGTTATCCAAATCATTAAAATGACTTGGGAGGATGATATGATAGATAGATGAGTGATGTAAAGTGACAAGGGATTGGAAAGATGTGGAAGAGAAGCAAGAGTGATGACGAATAGATAGATGGAATTGGATTATGTTGGGAGAAGCCTATAGCTAGATACCAATGACAAGGGATTATGAGATGGGATGAAGAGAGAGACAAATGAATAGGGAGATAGGGATGGGGGATGAAAGGGATGGGGAATAGAGATAGGGATGGATAGGAAGATAAGGAGGTGGAGTGATGCTAGGATGGATAGATAAGGATAAGGAGGTTAAAAGGATTGTTTGAATGGATAAGAAGACAAGGATGGGGAGACAAAAGGGATTGTTTGGATAGGTAGGAAGACAAAGATGGGGATATGAAAGGGATTGTTTGGATGGAAGAATACAAGGATAAAGGATGGGAAGACGAAAATTTAGATAGGATCGATGAATGATGTCTCCAAGGACTATGTAACAAAGGAAGTAGATGCCCCCACTCTAGATATGTCATGTGTGATAAGGAAAAAGGGGTGAAAGATGAGTGGATGGGAAGATAAAGGAGATAGCTAGAGGAGGATAGGATGGGTGGATGAGGGAGTGTGATGAATGAGGGTAGGATGCCTGGATAAGGAAGGGATACTGACGGTAGCATGATGGATAGACAAAGAAGGTAGATGGATGTGGATAAGGAATAGGATAATGTATGGATGAGGGGAAGGTATGCCAAAAGGTGTCCAAAGCATGTGTATATGTTTGCCCCTAGCTATATCAAAATCACAAGGAGGATGGAGGGAGTGAGATAAATGGATATGACAAGCAAGATGTGTAAGAAAAGTGGGATGGAGGAGGTGAGTGAAAGGGATGCAGCTGCCCCCAAGTGCAGAAGTGAACTGGATAGGGGATTTACACATGACACCTATTTACCAGGTTTCCATCAAGGTACTTATTCAAGACACTTGTTTGCGAAGTTTTCACCATTGGATGAATGATTTCTCTTTACTATTGCATTATTATTTTTATTTTTATTTTTTGACAAATTTTATTTTTTTTTGTTGATTTTTTTGTATTTTTTTGTATTTTTGGATATAATGCCGGTGGAGATGGATAAGCGGATGTAAAAGAAATGTGATAAGGATGTGGATGTAGGACTCAAGCATCAAATTCCATACGAAGTATTAAGATCTCATGTTTGAAGCGACTATTGGATGTTGGTACAACCTTAGTTATGACAATGTAGGAATTATGGAAGGGCAGGTATTAAAGGGATTTGATGGGGGAGGTATGTGGAATAATGGATGGGATGTTGGAAAGTGTATGGATGGAATGATGGAGTAAATGTATGATGGGGATGCATGTTCAGGACCAACATTGGCACATGTGGTGGGAGGTGTGAAAAGATAGGAGGATTAATGGTTGGATGATGTGGGGCTAATGGAGGGTGTAATGGAGGATGTGGAGATAATGGAGAAGAGGTGATAGAAAATTTTGGGTCATAAGGACCCAAAATGGATTTAGGAGGATCTGCATGATTAGCTTTTGGAGTAGCAAATTTGGATGTTGTTATGGATGCTTCATTTGAAGGCATTGCATCTTTTTTCTTTGGGATCCACATGGTTTTGATTTTTGCTTTGGTGGGCCTTTGTGGCCTACGAATTTGATTTGGATTTTGGATTCGATTTTTCTTTTCTTCAACATGTCTTTTAGAGGGGACATGAGGAGCTTTTGATTCATGTGGATGTTTAGATTTATGAGTTTGTACTTTGGCATCCAAAGTGCTTTTAGTAGCAATGGGATGGGTGCAAGCAGATGGATGATGTGGAGGGAATATGAATGGAGGGACAGAGGTAGGATTTTGAGGATAATATGTGGATGGATGATGTACAAGTATGTGCCTTTGTTGATCCTCATTAGGGAACATGAGAGTGGGATAGTTATAATGGGTGACATGGATAGGTGATGGATGGATAATAGGATGAGATGGAGGAAGTGATTTCAGGATGTAAGGGCCCAAAATGGACTTAGGACCCAGAGTATATGTGATGGGGGATAGGGGAACATAAGGACCCAAAATGGATGGAGCAAATGAAGGAGAAATATGGATGGATGTTTTGAAGCAATATGATGGAGGAGGGGGGATGGCAACAAATGATCTAGTGGAGTTATGGGAGGAGCCTCTTATATTTTTAGAAGAGGATCAAGGAAGATGTGTGGAGATTGTACCAACATTCTTGGATTGTGAGTTGTGAGTAGTACATCCAAGACTTTGCGTATACAAATGTTCTTTAGCTTGGATGGGCTCTATAATAGCTTGCTCATGAAGGCCTAAACCTTTTCCTTGATAGTTCATTCTCTTGAGCATTCGATCTAGGATAGGATTTTTGTTATTCTAGAAGAATGATGCGAGTCCATTATTAGGTCGGGGAGGATGGGTGGCATACATGCTCTATTTTTCTTCTACAAGGAGACCACCATGGATGAATGTGAGAGGGCCAAGGGGATATAAAAATGGTGTTGAGATGGGAGAGCTAGGTGACACTGGAGGATCGTGAGATGGAGATGATAGGGTAGCAACATCCTAATCAAGCGGAGTAAGCAATAAGGGATCAAGAGAGGAATTAGGTGATATGATAGGATCAGGATTCATGGCAATAGGTGATAAGGGCTCGTGTGATCGAGTGATTGGATCTAGAGTTTAAAGGGGATCATGGGTTGGAATGGATGAAGTACTATGAGCTTGAGATGGATTGGATGGGATTGTGGGATCTTGATGTGGAGGAAGGGATATGGTGGTGTTCTTTGGATCAAACTCTTGGCATGACTCATCTTGTGTGGGTAGCATGATAATGGACTGTTGGAGGGACTCTTCAAATGGGGGAGACAAAAGTATGGAGGATTCATGAGGTTCATGGAAATGGGTATTAGTGCTAATAAGAGTGGGGGGAGTGGATTGGATTTGGGTATCTTCAATGGATTAGGTGTCTTCAATAGATTCAATGGATTCAATGGGTTTGATGGTATCAATGGTTTGAGCAGTGCTAAGGGTGGTAACAACAATGATAGGTGTGGTATGAAGAAGGGTTTCATCACTAGTGACCATGAATGATGGATTGGGATGGCATGGTTCCATGACTTCAAGATGTGGAGTTGGGGATGGCTTTTTTTTCATAAGTCCTTGGAGAACTTCTGGAGTGAGAAACTTGAATACTCTAGGCCGAGATGGCATGGTAGGAGTGGATGAGGGATTATGGATTAGTGGGGGATTAGGACTAGGGATTGGTGGATGAGGATTAGATGGGGGAATGGGATTGGATGCAAGATTGGGAATAAATGGGAGATTAAGATTAGATGAAGGTTAAGATAGGGGTATTGGAATGGAGAATTAGGACATGAGGATGCAGGTGGTGGATTGTAGTAAGCGTATTGGGATGGTGGATTAGGATGGGAAGATTGAGATGGTAGATTGAGATAGGGAAATGTGGATGTCGGATTAGGATAAGAAGATGTGGATGTTAGATTAGGATAAGTTGATGTGGATGTTGGATTAGGATAGGAAGGTGTGAAAGTAGGATTAGGGTGAGCAAATTGGTATGGAATATTAGGGTGGTGGGTATATGTGGATGAAGGATTGAGATAGGAGGATGTGGATGGGGGATTAGGATAGGGGTATTGTGATGGCAAACTAGGATAAGAGGATGCGGGTGTTGGATAAGAGGATGATGTAGATGAAGGATATGATGGATATCCCTTGTCAAAGGTAGCATAAGGAGCATGATTAGGCATGGATGAATACATAATGGAATGACTCGAAGGGGTGATTAGACTTGGGAAAGTGGGTGGAGAAAGCTTACTAGCAATGATAGTGTCAAGGGGATCTATGTCATATTCTTCTTGATCGAAAAGACTTCCATTATTGTTGTCGATGTAATTAGGGTTTCCCTTGACTACTATTGATGGAGGATAATGATTCATGCTGATAAAAGGATAAAGAGGATGGATCAAAGATTTTGGATGGGAACAGACTAAAGCTCAAATCAAGATTTAGGTCAAGCTCAGATCAAGATTGGATAAAGCTCATATTAGGATGATTGGATGATGTGATAGGATTGATTTTGATGATTGGATTTGATTACCAAAGGATGACCTAGGCACCAAATTTTCTTTGAGATGGAAGTAGATTGATTGGGTTGAAGGTGATTGGATAAGGATGTGATTGAATTGGATAGGATGACGAAAGGGATTGGAAAACCCCATTCAAAGATTACCCTAGGTGACTTAGGATACTGATTGATCGGATTAAAGGATAAATGGATGATTGTGGCACTAAATCCGCTTTGAGATTGAAAATGGATTGATTGGGCTGACGACGATGATTGAATGAATCAAGACAAATGACAATCCTAAGCAAATGTTGATGATGACAATCAGAGCATACACTTAGGTCAACTTAGATAATAACGCAAAACAAAGTTCAAGGGATTTGGATTGAGAAAACAATAAGTGATGTGTAGCCTAGAGATGCTTGAGGATGATATATCGATACAATTCAGATGATGAATGAATGAGCTCGGTAGAATGTAGATGGACCAAAGCTCACATTGGGATTAGATTAAGGCTCAAATTAGGATTGGATTGAAGGATATGATGGGATTGGTTCCACAGGTCAAATATGGGACCTGGATATGTCTATTGTTTGTTTGCCAAATTTTTGTTGTAGAGGGGTGAATTTTCCCTTCTGGGGAAAATCTTCCCTCACAAGGGGCGAATTTTCCCTCACAAAGGCGTGAATTTTCCCTCTTGGGGTGAATCTGCCCTCATAGAGGGGTGAATTTTCCCTCTTGGGGTGAATCTATCCTCACTAAGGGGTGAATTTTCCCTTCTAGAGGGAAAATTTTCCCCACTGCAGGGTAGATTCACCCCACTGCTTTGTGGACTCTCTAAGTGGGTAAACAGGCTGTTAGAATGAAGAGACAGGTGATTGGAATGTGGTGTTAGATAATCAGATTGAGGAAATAGATGATTGAATTAGGAAAATGAATGATAGGAGTGGATGAATAAGCACTCAAAACTGGTAAATGATTGCTTAGAATGGAAAAAGGACTCTCAAGTCGCAGAAATAAAAGCTTGAAATGAGTAAAAAATTGATTAGAAAGGATGAACAACTCTCAGAATGAGGAGATGGATGCTTTGAATGGATGAAAGATTACTCGAAGTGAGTAAACGAAAGATCAAAAGGGATGAAAGACTACTTGGTCAAACATATATTGGAATGGCTAAGCGAAGGTTTGGAATGGCTAAATGAAGGTTTGGAATGATTAAAAAAAGGTTTGGAATGATAAAAATGGGGGTTTAGAATGATCAAATGGGGGTTTCATAGGTTTAGAATGACAAAACAGAGGTTTGGAATGATTAAATAAAGGTTTGGAATGATTAAACATTGGTTTAGAGGCTAAATGGAGCTAAATGGGGTGATTTTCACTGTTGAGGAGGGAAAATTTGCCCCACTACAGCAAACAGAGACTTAGTTTTGATGAAAATGACTATGGAAAGGACTTAAAATGACAACAATAACGCCAACTTGTCAAAAAATTTACTGGTTTCTCACAAGAAAGCAATTTCAAACAAGCACGATCTTACGATTAGTATTAAGGGTATGGCCAACAAAGGTCTTAATCTAGGATGCACAAGGTGTCTAGGGAGCCCTCGATATACTTTCAGTACATGAGGCCAAACTGTGAACACCGGCCCATCACAAGCATGAGTCGGGAACCCTAGCAAGATACTAAAGGGCTCAGACCAATTCTTCACGTCTATCTAGGTATCGCCCTAGCTTTGAAACTTCACCAATTACGACGCAACTAGATTGAGTTACAACTTTCACTCTCCCCCCTTTATATACCCCGCCAGTACACATGGTTGGAATCATCCCTTGGGGTGATGAAATCCCCAAGTAGGTTCCACTAAAAAGAAGGCACTAATCATTTCCAACTACTCCCCAGGCTCACACGAAGTGCAAGGGGAAAGTGAAAAAAAAACTAATGCCCCCTTGGGTGACACAAAAAGAAATGAATATTACTTCCCCTAATTAAACTATGTTCTTAGATTAATGAAAACAACAAGGATAGCTTTTAAAATCTGAGCAAACGGATAGCCTGACAAGCAAATGTTAGTTGTTTTATCCTTTGTTCTTCATCAATTACACAAGAATATGCTGCAAAATGTTAGAAAAAACACAAATATCTTGCAAAAAAAATGTTAAGGGGTTAGGATATGAAAACAACAAAAAATGAGAGCAAAAACGAAGCTAAAATGGTCGTTTTACCTCTCAAAATGTGTTGTTTTGGGGCATATTCGCCCCTCTGTAGTAACCAGGAGGGAAAATTCACCCCACTGCAGTAACCAGGAGGGAAAATTTTCCCCTTTGCAGTGACTAGGAGGGTGTAGTCACCCCTCTGTAGCAAATTTGTTAGAAACGGAATATGGAAGAGGGTATATTCGCCCCTCTACAGCAAACTTGTTAGAAACAGGATATGGAAAAGGGGAAAGTGAAAACAAACTAATGTCCCCTTTGGGTAGAACAAAAAGACAAACACAACAACCAATGGATATTACTTCCCCTAATTATACTATGTTCCTAGATTCACGAAAAAAACAAGAAGAATGGCTTTGGAAATTTGTGCAAACAGAAGGTCCTACAAGCAAATGTTAATTGTTTTATCCTTCTTTCTTCACCAATTATATAAGAATATGCTGCAAAATGTTAACAAAAACACCAATATCCTTGCAAAAAATAATGTTAGGGGGTTAGAATCTGAAAACAACAAAAAATTGGAGCAAAAACTAAGCTAAAATAGTCGTTTTACCTTCCAAAATATGTTATTTTAGGGCATATTCACCCCTCTACAGTAACCAAGAGGGAAAATTCGCCCCACTGTAGTAACCAAGAGGGAAAATTCATCCCACTATAGTGACTAGTAGGGTCTAGTCACCCCTCTATAGCAAATTTGTTAGAACAAAATATGGATATAGAGCATATCTGCCCCTCTATAGGAAACTTGTTAGAAACTGAATATGGGAGAGGGCGTATCTACCCCGCTGCAACAAACTTGTTAGAAATAGAATAGGGAATAGGGCATAGTTTCCCTTCTGCAGTCAACTAGAGGGGCACAGTTGCACTTCTGTAATGTACAGGAGGGTGTAATTGAACTTTTGCAGCAAACAAAAGGCACAATTGAACTTCTAAACTGTACAAGAGGGCGTAGACGCCCCTCTGCAGTGAACTAGAGGGCGTAGTCGCCTTTTTGCAGTGAAATGTTAGCAAACAAAATTCAAACTAGGGCGTAGTAATCCTTCTACATTAAAATGTTAGAAAAAAAAGTTTAATTAGGGGTGTAATCACCCTTCTACGGTAAAATAGAGGGGGGTGATCCCACAATAGTGGTTTACAATTTTTGGCCAAATTGGACAATGATTTTTTTTTTTTTAACTAAATCTTCACATTCAGGCACCTATAGTGATTAAACTGTGAGGAATTTGAAGATGATGCAAACTAGAGTCTTGTCACATTTTGTCTATAGATTCTAAAATATTTTTTCAATTTTTTTGGAATCAGATTGCACTTCTTTTTCCATCTCCCACGAAAATTGGTTTTTTCAAAACAACATTTTTAAAAAGTGACGCACACCGTATAACGCATAACTTTTTTTCCTTGAAAGATAAAATTCCAATTCTTTCAAATTTAGATTTGTAACTCCGATATCTAGTTCTTCCACTTGGTTAGATAGTTTTTATTGAATATTTTTCTTTAATCAAGTTTCAAAGTCAAATCAATTACAATTCAGACATAACATGACTATATAACGCATAATTTTTACTGTATGTATCGAAATTTTTTTTTTTTTTTTTGGATCAAGGACTCCAATATCTGGTGCACTCATTTTTATTTTTATTTTTTTGATAATATTCTATTTTTCCACTTGTGGATAACAAAGAGTTTTGTTTTTGGTGAAAAACCTATATTTAATAAAACTTAAAAAATAGATAGATAATATAATCAAAACATATTAAAATTATATTCGTTGGATAGCTCGTTTTGAGGGGAACCTAATACTAGTTGGGTTTTTGAGATCTCCTCCATTTTCATTCTCAAATTGAGCTTCGAAGTGCAAAATTCTCAGCAATTTTGGTGCCTCAGGGGGTGAGGGTGAAAATATGTGGGTTCGGTCGAACAAAAAAATAATGTTCGCTCGAATGGGGGTTCAACTGAACCCATGTTCGACCGAACCCACACAACATAGAATAAAAAAATTGATTTCAAATGGGTTCGACCGAACATTCTAAAGATTTGTGATCGGACACCTTTTAAAAATTAATTTTTAATATTAATATAAATATTAATTATATTATTTTTAAATGATGACTTGAGAGAAAGATATGGATGGAGTGGGTGTAGGCGGCAGGGCTTAAATTTTATGGCCATATGACCCTATTTAGAGATTTTTGCTGTAGAATACAATCAAAATTTTAAGAAGATTGTATCAAATAAAAGGAGATATTTTGGATAGACTGTCAAAATTTATATAGAATTATAATGATATATATGTTTGGTTTATATATAATTTTACATACACTAAGGTATATCATAATGTTTTAAGGGCGCCCTTGAATAGATAATCGTCATTAAAAAATTTGTTGACAGGAAAAGTCAACCATCAAATTTAATCCTTGGTAGGAGGGAGATACTTCAAAGAGAGAGGGGGGGGGGAGTGGGAGAGAGATAAAGGGTAGGGGGTGTACTAGGGTATAGGGTTTAAGGGTTAAG